>JANTFA010031006.1:0-15635 GCA_026413405.1 Phytosciara flavipes | reverse complement strand
CAAATAATTTGATTAAGTATGTCAGGATATGCAGCCTCCGGAAAAATACTGAAAGTCAATGTAGCCTCGGTGAAAATTGACTAGGTCTGGGAATGTCACAGATGAGTCTGAAATGATAAGGTTAGTGTCTTTCGTAACGTAGATTTCAAAAGAATCACTCATTGGAAAATAGTGGACGAGGTGGAGGGGAGTCTGAAAGTACCGCGAAATAGTGGACGTCATTATGGACAGCCAATAAGGTAGCCACGAACGTGTCATTTAAAAGAAAATAAAATTTGTTTCTTAATACAAATTGATTGCTTTTAAAATACAATATTCCGACATTTGGTGAAAATCTGTTTGCTATTCACACGTCAAATTTGTCAAATCTCCAACTCTACATTGTGGCTGCACGTAGATTACATTTCCCGCAACTCTGAATTTTTTTCATTTAGATTCTTGTGAATTGTCTTTTTGATTAGCCGATGACCTTATAGCATCCATCGCATGAAAAAGTTTTTTTTTGTAGATGAAAGATATTCTATCAGTCCAAAATTTATGCATAAAAAAATCTCGGTAGAATTTATTTTATAAAATTTAAACTAGTTATTTTGCTGTGATTCATTCATCGTCGCACCATTTCAGTTTTCTGAGAGATCTAGTTTTCGTAAAGCCAACAATTGTAACAGTATGCACCTATGACGCAGAACAACTTTTGTCATACGTATGTTATCATCATCATGGTATTTCATAATTCACATCAAAATGTTTTAATTACCACATCAGGTTGGTCTTCTGGCTTCAGGAATTAACATTGAGACGATTCAGATGGTAATACAATCACAATACGTTTCGTTTTCTTTTTAACATAAGTGTGGAGAGTGGTATTTCGAGAAGAACGGAAGGCGAGTAAACACGTACATAACTCTGTGAAAATAGTTTTAAAATGTGAACTAGCTCCCTTGCTCATGCTCCCTTGATACTAGCCACCATACAGACTTAAAGATGTGGAATTTTAAAGTTTGCGAGTATTAAATATTGAAATAACTATCGTGGCCGGACAGTATCAATTTATCTTGCAACTTTTTAACTATTCAACCAACTATCAATAGTACCGTACGAAGTACTGAGTTCTAAAACTAGGATTGGTATGCAGTTTGTAAAATTCGGGTATTTGGTGAAATTTAATTGAGCCCTAAGTGTTTGCTGCAAATAAATCAAGTAAATTTTAGCCAATGACATTGTAAGCACGCTGTATAAACAAATGGGATCGAGTTAGTTACGAAAATATCATTCTCTTCAAGCACAATACGAATGTGTCGTGTAGTGACATTGCTGCTTTCCACGTAGAGTTTCCGTGATGCTCGGTGTGGTGTTTTTTATCACTCCTAATTGTATCTTGGTTAAAAATAATGGACTTTACTGCTCTATGAGTTCTCTGAGACTGTCATTGTTATTAGGATTTGTAATTTTTAAATCAGAAATCAACAGTATATTTGTATGGAGGACCTTGTTTGACAGACTTGTTTTCAGTCACCGTGTCTGTGGAGCCAATGGCACCATTTCATTACATTCGGAAACGTATCATTCAAGAAGATTTGGTTGACAATGTTATTATCGAGGGGTTTCTCACTCGCCCAAATGGTGTGTAATCATTTGCTTATTTACTTGGTATTTCCTCGTATATTTACCCAAGATTTCCTCTTTTGTATCGGCATTTCCTCTGAGCCTGTGCCATCATTTACCCGAGTGAGTAACCCCTCGGTTATTATAGTCACTGGATTTCTACAGATCGAAAAGAAATTCTTGTCGACTATTTTTATTTATTCAGCTTGACTTTTTCAATGATTAATGAAATGAATCAATCGTCTTGTGAACAGAAAAACATGAGTCAATTAATGTCTTGTTTGAGCATCTTTTTTCCCTCCATTTCCTTTCTTTTTGTTGCAATGTTATTTTGTCATTTGTTGTTGTTTCAAATTCAGGCAAGGTCAAAACTTGTCAGGTCAGGTTTTAGATGTACCTGGAGCTTCCATACCAGTCAGGTTTAACCATCAGGTCTGCCCTGGTAAAAACCTGACCTGTTTCGAGCTTTAGTCCGAGTGCGCCCGAGTGATTGATATTTTAGTTTTTTCTTTAATACATACTGCCTGGTTGATCAATGACTAGAATGTTGTTAGTCACTGATTAACATCTGGTCAATTTGTTTGAGTAATCACTGATTTACTAGTCATGTTAATCGTGTTAATCACGTATGTTAGTCGTTAGTCATGTTAATCAATGGTTATTCATGTTAATCATCAAGGAAAAAAAGAGTAAGCGATACCCCTCGGGTTCGAATGGGTTCTTTCCGAATTTGACAATAGAAATATCATATTTCCATCTAACACTAGATTTTAGTGTGTCCTGGGCTTGGGCTAAACAGTCGGAGACAATTTCAATTCTTATAATAATTGATTTGCGAACTTGCATAGCCACAGAACTTATTGAGTACTTTAACATTGTGTGCAAATCTACTTGCGAATCATTTTTTTGCTCAACCCATAAAAAAATCTAACCGTGACGAGGTGAATTTCGCGAGAATGAATAAAAACAACACAAAATGTGCTCATCATGGCCGTGATGATTTGAAATATTTCGACCATTTCTTACAGAAATGACTTGTTTGTTTTAATCCCTCACTGCTAACAATTCGTATCAGTTGATAGCCGAAGCAGATAAATGCATTTAGGTCTAATAAAAAAAACACTTTCGTCAATAACAAAAACGAAATGATTACAAGAACAATTGTTTAGCTGATAACAGCAAAGCTTAGCCCATTGATGACTAGCAATTTTCATAAAATTTCGCCAATCATCATGAGTCGCTATCCTGTGTATAGAAACAAAAAAGATATCAAAGCAAAATAATTATATAAAAACAGCACCTAACCGAAATTTTGTCAGATAAAATTAAACAGTCTTGATATTAGTTACCTACTCTAACTTGTAGAATCAAAGCAAAAGACGAAGAAAATGTCGTTACCGTTGTTTGTTGTGGGTGTTTTGGCCACTGTTCTTGCAACAGCTATACTGTATATTCAATACGCCTATTCGTACTGGAAACGTTTGGGGGTACCATTCCGGAAGCCATCATTTCCATTCGGCAATTTCTCTGCATCTTTTCTCGGTAAAAGAACGCTAGGCGATGATTTACGTGAAATATACGAAAGTACAACAGAGCCAGTAATTGGAATGTACACCATTGTTAAGCCGACACTGCTTGTTCGTGATCCAAAACTCATTCAACATATTTTGGTGAAAGATTTCCAACATTTCATCAATCGTGGATTCCATACAAATACAGACATTGATCCGCTAGGCGATAACATTTTAATGCAAGACGGTGATAAATGGAGAAATGCCCGAACCAAAATGTCACCAACATTTACATCCGGTAAATTGAAGTCGATGTTTGAAACGATTGTAAAGTGTGGTAACACACTTGAAAAGTATTTGGACCGATTGGCAGAGACCCAAAAAGAAATCGAGGTTCGTGACGTGTTTGCCAGATTTGCAACGAATTCCATTGCTTCAATCGCGTTCGGAATCGAAGTTGATTGCCTTGAAAATCCGGATCACGATTTCCGAAAATATGGAAAACGATTCTTTGATCCAACATTGAAAAATCTGCTGCGCATGAACGTTGGCATAATGAGTCCAACGATTTCGAGATTGTTTGGTCTCCGGTTCGCTGATAAAGACGTCGGAGAGTTTATGATTGAGACGGTTCGCAAGAATTTAGAGTATCGTGAAAAGAGTGGCGTTGTGCGTAAAGATCTCTTTCAACTGTTAATGCAACTGAGAAACACAGGACAAGTACAAGACGATGGGGATTGGAACACAAAAACCGCTCGTAACAAGCAGATGTCCGTGGAAGAAATGACAGCTCAGGCTTACCTGATGTTCATTGGGGGATTCGAGTCAACTTCAACCACTATGTCGTTTTGTGCATATGAGATAGCAAAAAATCAGGAAGTACAACAAAGAGTTTATGAAGACATCGCCAACGCTCTAGCAAAACATGACGGACAACTAACGTATGAGTCATTAAACGACATGAAGTATGTGGATCAATGTATCGAAGGTTAGTTGAGTGTAATTGTTAAAGTAAGTGAACGCATGAATGAACCGCTCCTAATTCTTTTAGAAACCTTGAGAGTACATCCACCATTTGAAGGAGGCGCACGTCAATGCACTAAAGATTACAATCTGCCAGACTCGAACATAGTTATTAGAAAAGGGACGACAGTCATGTTTTCAATCAGCGGTTTGCACTATGATCCAAAATTCTACAAAGACCCATCGAAATTCATCCCAGAAAGACATGATAAAGAACTGACGGCTGGCAAAAATTTTCTGGATATGCCAAATCTAGCATTCGGTGATGGACCAAGGAATTGTTTAGGTTTACGTTTGGGAAAAATGCAAGTTAAAATCGCCATCGTATTGTTGTTGCAAAAGTTGAGATTTGAATTGGCCGATCAACACGTTGGCAAAGACCTTACCATGAACCCAAGAAGTGGAGTTCGAGCAACTATTTCTGGCATCAACTTAAAACTAAAGAAACGCTGAAACATATTTTTGTTTGAAGGATTTGCATAATATAACATTACTGGGCTCAGACTTGGCTGAAATAAATTCGATATAGAGAATTGCCTGAAATGTCAGAGGTCAGGTTGAAACTTAATGTGTTATTCGGGTCGTACCCATTTGTCCAATTAGAAATTACCAACTAAATTGTGCAACACACTACTTCAATAAAATTAATTTTTACAATTCAAATTCAAAATGTGTTAAAATGTTCACATGAAAATGAAGGCCTTTCGATTTTCAGAGAACACTTTTCGTTCGTCGCAAGTAGCAATTCACTGAGTGGATCCACACAGAGCTAATATAACACACACAAAATAGAAAAATCTTAGCTCGAATCACCACAATATACTCCGCACAATATACACATTGGACGTCTATCGTTTCCTCACCTGTCCGAATTCGACTAACACCTTTCTCTAAGTGTACGTCATTTATGGAAAGCCCCTACATTGGAGCGTTCCCAAAAATGAAGATTTTAGCGTTGCATGATTTACGAACGACGCCTTATGAAAAAATCGACTTTGTTCAGAACGATCCACAATATTTCTTAGGAATCTCAAAAGGTTACTGTGCTACTGTCGCTACCAAGGTATCTATGTGCTGTTTGGGAGATCACCTTTCATTGTAGTTGTTGTCCAGACTTGACAAGATTTAACCTCATGTACTGAAACGACTTTTTGTGTGTTTTAAATGGAAATGTTTCCATTTAAATGTTGTAGCGTTCAGCAATTCCGTAATACTCCCGCTCCTAAGCAGACTATTTAATCAAGCCATGCACATCAATGTTGTTGAACTTACAATTCTTTCAATGCACAAAACAGAGCCAACAAATTGTTGAACTTTTTCAATAAAACATTTTATTGAATGCTCGTGACGCTTCTGAACTTTTTATCTGGCAATAAACAAATGTTGTCCCTGCAAAGTTTGTACAAAGAAAAAATGCACGAGGAAATGATAAAATTTAGGCACGAGCGCAGCGCATACGTGTAGACTCCTACTCCATACGCATTGTGCAAGTATCAGTTTTCCAGTTCTTACATTTGTCTGAAAGAAAAAATTTGTCCCCAACAAAATCTTTCTGCATTTTTCTCAAGACATCAAGACGTCACGTCAGTATTGTTCTTAATACATAAGGACAGTCTCTCTCTCTATCTCTTCAATATTAGCCTCATATGCAAATTGATAAGTGAAACAGAAACGTAAAACACCTTAATATATATCGGTTGTTTGAACAATTGGCTTTTCTTTTTTGTAACTCAAGTCGATAATAACACAATCCATATATTTCACATTATATGTGAAAAACGATTTTTATTCTCACTAGAGAAAACCATCCGGAATTAATCAGTCGTTTTTAGTGCGATGGGAATTGTTTCAAATTGTAACGATCTCATTTTAATATTAGCTGTTCTTTCGACGTTGATTAGTTGTATTGATTTCGTATTAGTTACCGCAATCGTAGGTGGACACGCACCAAAAAATGGCGGTACGAAGCACATTTTCTTTCTCCTTTCCCTATATACAAAACAGAACGAGACAAATTTGTGAGATGAAAAAACCATTATTCACAACCCTTTCCAGATCAAATCAATTTTGCTGTGTCGTTGCTTTTCCGTAATACAACCGATGGCAAAATTAAATACAAACATTTTTGCGGTGGAACATGTTTAAAAGATGGATGGGTGCTGACCGCTGCACATTGTGTTGCTCCGATGTAGGTAATGTTAGCAATTGATTATGATTTCTAAACGTGATCTAGTGATTTGCAGTGTAAAAGAGAATATTGTTGCTGTTGTTGGTGAACTGGATATCAGAAATTACAGTGGTCCCTTCTACAATATATCGGAGATACGAGCAAAGGCCTACAACAAGTATTATCGGGATAAATAGAAATGATTCTCAAATAAATTACAATCCTTAACGTTTAGGATAACATATACCGACGACATAGCACTGATTAGGTTAGACACGTCCCGCTTGGGTGTACCGCGAATACCGGAAAATGTCGAATTGCAAAGAGTACAACTAGAAACTTCGAATGACTTAAGTAAGTGGTCCGACGAATCTACCAACCTACTACAAATATTCGACCGTTTTTCAGAAGACTGTTACATATTCGGTTATGGATCGGAGGCGTTTACTGGCGATGCGACTCTGGAACTTCGTATGGGTGCGATCCAATTAATTTCTCAAGAAGAATGCGAAAACGATTTGGGCAAATATATGGCTCCAGAAAGAGGTTCCGGCATGTTTTGTGCAATTGGCAGAAATCCTTGCGTCGATGCCTGTCAGGTATGTTGTTTCGGGGTCTGAAGACCGTTATTCAAAATAGCCATAGAAGTAGTATCTGCGTGGAGATCTGTACTTATAATACGGAAGTTCCGTTTTCGGTCTAGTTTGCATTTGTAACAGGTGAATCACAAATGTTGCCACACGTTCTTTTATGTTTGGTTAATTGTGTGACGACAATGTAACACACGTAATTTTATGGGTTTTTTTTATCTGACGTCAATCAAATTAAAAATTGACACTGTCTGTGTCTGACAGAATTTTACATAGGAAAATTATTGTAGAATGAAATATGAGAACAACATTTTTGAGGGAATTCAAATAATGCTCATGCAACTGAGGGGGTGCGGGTACTTCTCAAAATGTGTACACTTAAGGGGCCGTCCATTAAGTACGTACGCTGTGTACGCTAGATTTTGGAACCCCTCCACCAACGACGCCGTCACTCTAAATTCAGAACTAATTCTGTTCGTATGAAACCTTCGTGTCGAGTTGCATATAACACAATTAGCAAGAAATCATTCGATCATTTGTGTAGTTGTGTGTGTAGTATGTTAGCTCTGGTTTATAATAATTGTTAGACATTGCCACCCTCTGGTTTTCCATTTCAAGAGTTCACTTTCCGCAGCTTGCTGCAGAGAACTTTGTATGCATCAACACTTTGAGAAATGGAAGTGTTTTTGTCACACGATTTGGTTATCAAACGAACGAAGTGACATCACATCTAGTGACAAAAACCACCCCATTTCTCAACTTGTTCCATAAATAAACATATTGGTCAATAATATAATATACGAGCCGATAATTATAAGAGTACTCAAGCGGACAATCACAATTTCTTGGATGCTCTCAGGCACGCTACAGTTCATCTCGAAACTTTAGGATAATGTGTGCAGGAGGACAGTGGTTGGCATTTCCGATTATTTGATAGCAAGTATTTCTTGAGAACGCAAATTTTAACGCACATTCTTACGAGAGGGACCAAGAAAAGCGTGCAAAAACGTATGTATACACAGGGCGGATGGGGGTGAAAAATTAACGAAGAATTGCACTCGCACTATTAGAACTTGCGTCGAGACAATATTTTTTAGTTGCATAATAGGCTGATGCTACACAATGCAGCCGCAATATCAACTCTCTGGAATCGATCACTACAGATTCAAGGGGTCGCAATATAAGTGTTTTGTCAAAATTTGACTCACGTCATAGCATCTAAAACTAACAAGCAAAACAAAAGACTTTTTTTAACGGACACTTGGCCTCTTTCGTATGATTAGCCACAAAATAAATATCAATTTTTGATCCGCCACCAACAGAAATTTAATGAGAGCGTATTAAGTGGCAAAAATTTAAAAGTTTCAATTGATGTAAACATGTGAGGAAGTAGTTAATTCTGATGAAATTTGAAGACATTTGCATACATTTAAGTCGAATAATTATTCTTCTTACAAAATTGGCCGATAACAATTATGAAACACTTATTTTCCTATATATAAAATTATGTCAACAAGCAGCACATGTGTGTCCAAAATATAAAACCGCGGCAACTCTCATATTTTTTAATGACAGCACAGAAGGGTTGCATGCGTAGGCCCGTAATTTAAAATCTGTTGTATTGCTTGTTAGTTTTAGATGCTATGCTCACGTACTTTGTAGAGTGAAAAATTTCCAACATAATCTCGAAAAATGTTCAAACCTTGTGTTTTTTTTTCAATTTATCGTTTTTAGAGCATCCGATTCAATTATTTCTTTCACTAACCGTTAGGGTGATAGCGGCGGAAGTTTCATGTGCAAGAGCAAGCATTGTGCAAACAAACACTACGTCGTTGGAATAACAAGCTATGGAGCTGGTTGCGGCAGTCCGAACATGCCTGGCGTTTATACGAATGTTCAAAGTCATATTGATTGGATTGACGAGATCATGAGATCATGTGAATAAAATGCGATTAGAATACAAAAAACTCATTTTTTTTAAATTATTCTCACAATCACAACATCATCTTGAACGGCCTACGAATGTTGTTTCGGTTATACGAATAAATCAACTTTCCTGAGATATATCCGACTGGTTTCTGCGAAAAAAATTGTTCCTATAAATTTTGCAATTTTGATTTTCACCGAATTTTTACCGGACAATATCTTACGGACAATACGGACAATAATTTTCAAGAACACTGGAAAAACCTACAGTAAAATTTGAGAGTGACATGAATATACAGTACGTCGATTCATCAGTGCCTTGTTATACCGGTAATGTTGTAATCTACTATTTCCATTCTCTTTGAATTCACTCGGGCAAATCGGGTAAGGACAAATCTTTTTGGGCTGTCTCTCTTTCGTACAGACAGGTAGTTAGAACACCCACATGGCCGCTGAAATAAATGAATGTTCATCGTTGCAAACAGCCTTTCAAAAGGTGAATTTTTGGAAATGATACTATGGTTCCTTTTGTCTTATTGTAGACTCGTTATGTTCTTAGAAACTGAAACAGTCATTTTAGACAATTTCTATATTTACACAGACTTGAACCAATAACCAAATATAAAAGTCACCTCTTTATATGTAATTTGAAATTTCCGCGCTGAATTTCATTGCGCTTCCAGTTACCAATCACAGATGGCTCTAAACGTCACTCTAACAGGGATTGCAAAACTGCGACAAACTATCACTCAACGCAACCCTGGTCAATGACATTTCCTCAACACTGCCTCGTTCGCAATTTTTTCTTTATTTATCGTACAAAAATACTAAGTAAATTTTAATTTTATTAACGCTTATCTCCACAAATAAAAGTAAATTTTTTCGTCGCATTATTAAGATCTACCTCAGTGAAACACACAGCTCTACCAGATGAAATTAGCTAAATAGGATATTGGTGTGATCTTTAGTGATTCGAAAATCTGCGTCCATTCTAGGTAAATAAATCAAAAAGAACTGTGTGCAATTTGACTCTTTGATTCAGTTTTCATATCAAAACCAGATCGAATTGTCTTCATTCGAAAGCTGTCGGATCTTGTTATGTCGGATTCGGGCGGTAACCATGAGCGACAGAACGGACTGTGGGACGATGGATTCGGCAATGTTAATCCAAGACCAACCATGCTTCCCACCAACGGAAGCCTGTATTCTGGCCATGAACAATTCAACATGGTTCATCCAGATGGTGATACGTATACCGTTTTACCGATCGGCAATGGCAATTTCATCAAAGTTTATCACAAGAACGATGAGTCCATGAACTTCAGCAACTATGAACTGTTTTCCAGCAACAATTTTGGACCGCAAAATATGATAAAAAATATGCAACCGCAACAGGAAAACTATTTCCATCAAAGTGAACCGAGTACTGTTGCTGACGACAGTAATACGAGCATGTTTATCAACCAGTTGGTCGGGCAAAATTGGGTGCCGAATAATTCGGGAACTTATTCACCATTCGGTGAACCGCAGCAACAGCAGCAGCAACAACAACAACAACATCCACAACAGCACATGATGGCCCGGGATCATTTTCTGGGCTACGGTAGTGCACCGATCAATGCATCCGATAATTATAGCTATGCATCAACCCAATCCAACTACAACTCTCCATCGTGCATGAGTGTCAATAGTCCTCCATCAATCAACACAAACAGTACGTCCGGTACAAATGGAAGCTTCCAGCATGAGAGTATTTTGAAGAAAGTAGAAGTGAAGAAACCTCGAATGGTCGCCGAAGTCAAACCAATGCGAATGACTTATTCGGACGTTTTGAGCAAAAATGTTTCATTGAACAAAACGGACAATCCAACCAGCGCCGTTCCTCCTACTGACGGGCCAAATGTTCAGACCAAATTGAAGTCTGGCAAAAATGTCGAGAAGAACAAGGGCAGTTCGCATTTCGTTGTGGAAAAGAAAAGTGGAGGCAATGGAGACGACAAGGAGTCGACCGCGGTGAAAACGAAATCGAACAGCGGATCAGTGCAACGAAACGACGATCAAAACGGTTCCATCACGGCTAAAGAGCATAAAACTCTCGTTGAAGAAGAATTTGGCAAGGAACCCAAGTCACAAGAAAGTGATGCATCGAAGGCCGCCAAAAAACGATCGAATGGCAGCGTTACCAATAATGTGAACGGAAATGCCAATGCAAAAGCTGCCAGTAAACCGAAAAACGGGAATGGTTCCAGTAATGATCTCAACAAGAAACGTGTTCATAACAATGTCGACTTCGAACAAGTCAAAGTGGACGAAACGAAAAATGCGAAAAATTCCGGATTCTTTTACAACGTAACGAAAAATGAGTCTCAAGCGGACAAAGTGAATAAACAATATCCGAATGCAACGCGTAAGGCTGCCATCCGAACGACCACAATCGCATCTTCGCAACCGGCTCGGTCAAACACTAAGACCGAAAAATCCAGCACATCATATCAGAAGCGTAATCATCGATCGCGTGAAAATAACACGTACGCAATGCTGGCAAAATTATTCGAAAAATGGCTCGAGTACATGATGAAATTCGTGCTGTGGCTGTTCACATTGGTGTACGACGTTGTGGTCCTATCGTTCGGCATAATATTCGAACGCTGTCACTTGTTTGTCGACTTCGCCTTGCAATGGTATCACATTCTTCGGACCGAATTGAAGAACAATTCTGGACTGCCAACCGCATATTGTAAAAAATTGTGGCTTAATTTTGACAAAAGATTTGCTAAAGACTCGAAATGGGCATTTTGGCGGCGAATATTCAATCGGAAAAAGATACGCGAACCAGTACCTGAATATGTTAGAAGTGGTCGTTTGCCATCCACTGGAGACGAAGCCATGTACTCGTTGATGAATTGCAAAGGGAAGGATGCTTATAGGTCGGTGTGGCTACATTTTAAATGAATTTGAATTTTGTGAACGTTCGCCATAAATTCAAACTAAAATTCTCGCAATTATTTTTTCAGCATTCTTGGTGTGCCGTCAGATAGCTCGCAGGAACAAATTCGGAAGCATTACAAAAAGATTGCAGTTCTTGTTCATCCAGATAAAAATAAGCAAGCCGGTGCTGAAGAAGCTTTCAAAATTTTGCAAAGATCCTTTGAACTAATTGGAGAACCGGTGAGGAATTTTTATTTGAACTTTTTGAAATCGAAATGGTATGAATATCATGAAGGTTGTGTCGATGGTGTTACTAGCATAACAGCAATGAAGCCATCACCAAAGTTTAATTAAACATAAACTTTTCAGGAAAATCGTCGCATCTATGATCAAAGTTTAGCGGAAGCGCTCAATGCCGAAAAAGCTTGGTCGGAACTGAACGATTTATTAACGCAACTTCAGTCGAAAATAGCTGAAGCGGCTAACACAATCAGGTACGTAGACAATTTTTAAATTTACTGATCGGACGGACCTAATTCCAAACTTTGTTTCTTCTTCGAAACATTTCAGATGCAGCAGTTGTGGTAAGACAGAGACATTTTTTTCCCAGCCATTCTCTCAACATTTTCAATATTTCTTTTCCGGTAATAGGCTTACGTCATCCAAGACGACCAACTGGACGACCTCACTTTGCTGCTAGGGAATGTAACTCGTGTAAAATTCGACACACTGCCAGAGAAGTATGTGCAATATTGTTCGTTATGTTATAATGTAGCCACGTCGGTGTAGACAACATTATCATTACCCCGTCAATGATGTCTGATGTCTTCGACTATTTTTCTCATCAAAAAGCTGATGTGACCGCTGATTCAGCAACTGCATAAAACTCTTCATCCGTCCAACAATCTAACTGAATTCAGGTGGAATTTTTACGGCAGCGGTAAATTTCGCACCCGTCGTGTGTTTTTTTCTTCTTGCAGAGATCCATTGCTCGGTTCTTATTTGAAGCATGGGCTTTTTTTAGTGACACTTTTTTTTTAGAAGAATGGAACAATTGTCACCCTCCTCCCGAAATCCATATTCCATTAGCTCCATGATTTTTACATCATTATTGCATCTGGACCTGGGGTGACATAATGTCGATTGAAATGACATCATTGTATTGATAAGACTAAGCGCCGATAATCTGCATTTTCGACGTCGTTTACTGTCATAAATAAGTACCTACATACGCTACGCAATTACCTACATGGCTTTTGTGTCCTATCACACACCTCTAGCAATTATTGATAAACAATTAACAAGCTAAAAATAAAGATTACGAACCGAAAGGTACCAGTCGAAATAGCCGAAAATATGACAGAATCGTAACTTTCGAGTATCGCAATAATTTCCTATGATTCTCAATTGAGATTTCTTTTCAAATTGAGTCGAATACACGAACAGTTAAGGGGGTTGGGTAACATCCACAAATCACAGCAACCCTCATCTCTTCCCTGGAACAATAGAAAAGTCAGCAGTAGGTGTCTCAGACCCTCTCACCCTTTACTGCTGACATGATTTATGGATGTCTGATGGGATAGATGTGTATCATCAGTAATTTGATGGTTTGTTTTTCAGCCAATTTAGTTCTCTGTAACGGTTGTTTAACGAAAGCAAACGTTCTGTCGATGGGGTCATACATTAAGTACGAGCGCAAAACCTTAGAACCGATATTTCACGGAAATAGTGAGAACTACTGTGACAACAACAAATTTTGATATTCTGTATCGCTCCATTTAGTGGGGGATTTAGAGAATGCTAGAATAGTTCAAAAGTGCCCGGGCCATTCAAAAATTCAAAAGTGCGCACCCACTTGAGTGGTTTTTATTGAAAAGCGCAGAGAAGCGGAAGTAGACCAAAAGCTCTCGGTATGGAACACTTCAACATAATTGTTTACTGGTCGACACAGCAACAAACATATTTTCTAGCATTGCAACATCGGCCCAATAATGTCGCAATGAGCAATGAAACTAGTCATCAGTAGTCAGTTTAGGTTGTAACTTGAAATTCTTCCTTCAAAGCCCCCTTAAAAATCCATAATAATTTTTCTTCATGAAACTCTACAGCCGATGATTGTAGAAATACTCAAGTGGACTATCAGAGGATAGGATGCTTTCTGGATACTCTCACTCTCAAGCACGCAAATAACTTTCGAATATTATAGTCCATCACACTGTCAAACAAACGGGAACTAAAGTTTGTACGGACTTTCTATACTTCTCTCACTTGCGATTTACTTTTTCGATCATTTGGTAGGAGGGGTATCGAAAATTACCATAAAAGTGCGTGCGCACTGTTTGAATGACTCATAACTATGGTATGCGAGCTAAGCGAACTTACTGTTCTAAGGTTTCGCGTATGTACTTCATGTATCAAAGCTCTTCTGTCAACGAACTAGTTTCACCCTCTTTTGAGTGGGGCGAAACGAAATCTGTTGAATTGAGTATTTGGAAAATTATTCTAGACTCGCCACCAGAAAATTTGTTCATTGGTAAGACAGGTGTTGCATATCGATAGTATTCAGCGTTTGTGATTATTTCGCGTGAAATCCACTTGAATCCAACAAAAATTGTGTTGAATTGAGAACCTGTATTCAACTAACTATAGAAACATTATGATCTGGCCAATTAATTTTGCTGTCCTCAAGCACTTACTTAGTGTTAATGGATCTGAATGATTCCTGCTCTATGTTCCATGACCATTCCTTATGCAAATATATCTTAACGAGATCTAATGTTGGATTTGAAACCGATCCACATTTACTCACCCTCTAACTTCAGCATCAGCATGTCACAAGATTAATGAATCTGCTGAACGATGATTATTTTCTGCTTCTTCGGTTATACAAACAGTACATTGAAATCTTTTATTGACAGGGCGACATTTGGGCTGAAACGACAATGTTCGGTTTCTGTTGGAAATACTTAGCTTTGATGGAAGGAAAGGTTTACGATATAACGGAATGGGCGAATTGTCAAAAAGGCGCACTGTCTCATTTGCAACCCAATTCTCATATTGTCCAGTATCGGATCGTTCTCGGTTCTCAGCAGCACCAGCAACAGCAACAAAATCGAGACGCAACGGCTGCACAACAGCAACAAGACAAGCATTCAAGGTAAGTAAGAGGACAAATTAATATAAAGATGGTGGGGAGGAAGCGGTGAGAGCAATTTTTCAAATAAAAAAAAAAACGTTTTTCGATTGGAAATTTAGTGAGCCTTCGTTGGATGAATTTCTGGATAATTTGTATAGCGGTCAAAATCCTCAAACACACAGTGGAACTAGACGGCGTACACGCAAAAACTAAGAAAGAACTACGAAATGAATTTATGATTTTGAAGTATTTTATGATAAAACAACTAACGTAGAGTTATAAACATTATACCCGTGTTGCATATAAACAATTTAATTTAAAATGAAGAAAGAAAAAAATAATTTTTTCTGTTGTTGCGATTCGCTAGAACAACAACAACAACAACAACACAAAAATAAAACTATTCAATAAGCAAGCAAAATTTTACGTGTAATATTCAAGTGAAATATAAAATCTAAACAGTATGTGCCATTAGTATCTTTATCAATTAGCTGCATACACTGAGAAACTTTGTAATGTACAACTGAAACTTGAAATTATAACATCTTTTTGAATAGGACGCAGCCATCAGAACTGTTTCGGGGTCAGTGACAATTGTGATTCAGATTTCCGGAAGGACAACTTTGATCATTACGTTGCTACGGTACAAACAAGATACCAGGGACTATTCCCATTTTTAGACCCGTACGAAGTACGAGGGTCTCATGTCTTTACTCTTACGTTTGTAACACGTCGATTTGGACTCCCAG
>JANTFA010030895.1:5497-15638 GCA_026413405.1 Phytosciara flavipes | reverse complement strand
TACCTGTCTTTCTATTTTCATTGAAAATCATAGCTGTCAGTCAAGGGACCTGACCCACCCAAAAGGTGGGACCTAGTACTTTAAGATGCCTTAACTATGTCTGATTACTTTACTGTTTCGATTCGGTAAAGGACTAAATTTTCGTATTGAATGTATGAAATGACTCGTTGTAATCCGCCGATTTTTGATCTTACAGATGAAAGTGTTAAATTTAGAGTTATTTATAGGTCATATTGTTAGTATTTTTGTAGACCTTAAAGCTTTAAAAGTGAATAGACTTTTATACTCATATCAGCGTTCCATCGAGGATTCGGAAGTTCGATAATGGAGAATTAAATGAAATTATCATCAGGATTAAATAGTAGCTGTCAGTCAAGGGACCTGACCCACATAGAAGGTGGTACCTAGTACTTTTAATGACCGTATGTCGCTCAACAAATTAATTTTTTTATTTTGGCATACCATCAAACAAATATACAGAAAACGGAAATCTTTGGCTTTGTATTTATTTATCTGACAAATAGTAAGGGAAATTTGTGGTGCAACCAACTCTTTTAATTAAAAACAGGGATTAATAGGAATTTATGCAACTGAGTGATAAATGCTTTATTAAGCACTAGATGTGAAGATTGTCATTCGAGGCCGTATGCCGAGTGTGACAATACGCATCATGTGTCTGAAATAGTTATTTTTCCACCAAGGTAGGTATGGGGGTCGACAAGACATCGTGGGCGAGAAAATACCGCCATACTTACCTCGGTAGAAAAAATTATGAAAACCAAAAATCAATTTCAATGACAATAACCATACGTTCTACATGATAGTGTTCCTCTGTGACCGAACACCTATAGTCGTAGATTCATGATCAGAATACTTTTGGCGTTGGCCTGGTCTCTGCAAAAAATTTATTTAAAAAAAGAACATTAGTAAAAACGCTTAAACAGCACGTTCGGCATAATTGTGTGTGCTTCTGTAGCCGAATGGCTGCCCGGCTGTCGGGTGTTCGAATTCTGGTTTTTGCAAGATATTTTATTTAAAAAGAAAATTGATTCAAGATTATGACTCGACAGCGTGCCAGGTGGTAGAGAAGTTTTCTCACGCTATCGATCGGTTGTATCGGCTGTAGATATCAGTGAAAAATCTCGCCCTGTATGACATCGAATGCGTGCATGGATGATTATAGCCCGGAATTCAAAAAAAAAACATTTATCACCGAGTTGCACTTTTCGTCACTGACTTGAAAAGTAAAACGGTTAATAAACGGTTAAACATATAGGCCATTCAGGATCAGCTTGGATTTTCTATGACGGCAAGTGCACCGAAACGCGCAAATATACGTGTAGCAGACGCATTGTCAATGAAACAGACAATGAAGTAAATGCCCGAAAACAATCTGATTTCTTTCCATCGAAAACGGCTAGGTATCTTTCGTTTCACATACAAAGGTAGATCGGCATGCATATAAAGCATTTTTATAATTTGAATTTTAGATAAAGATGAACGTTATCATTTGTATGACAAAAATGTAAACATACAAGCACAAAGTCGCAATTTTATTCATCACGGCGTTATTACTAAGGGGCTGTCCATGAATGACGTTCACTGTTTTTCGAGATTT
The DNA here is from genome assembly GCA_026413405.1 of Phytosciara flavipes. Lineage (NCBI taxonomy): Eukaryota > Metazoa > Arthropoda > Insecta > Diptera > Sciaridae > Phytosciara > Phytosciara flavipes. The sequence continues at coordinate 14,020 of JANTFA010030895.1, read as the reverse complement.
TTAGAACCCACCTTCCCCCTGCGTCCACCGTTTCCCAATACCTTTAACATGGCGTGTTCACTTTGGCCAGACTCACGTCCCCCCATCAAGGTGACGGTCATTTATGGATAGCCCCTAACTGTATGAATAAAGATACGGAAAAAGCCGTTTATACGGTGTACGTACACTTTTTTCATGTATTATTACCATATGACTTAGCTAATATACAAAAGCAACAACAACAACAACAACAACAAAATTCAGCAAATTTACTCTTTTTTTCTTCATCAAGCTCAGTAACGTGTGCTATACGGTGTGGAAACGATCTTTGTTTTCATTCATTTTTTTCCGTTGATTTATTATGATAGTGCTATAAAGTGAAGCGAAAGTGAATGATAAATAGAATTTTCCTTAATTTTCGGTTCGTTTGTGTACTTTTCCGCACTTAGACCGGAGTGCATATTAGTAAACGTTAAGCTGTTGATATAAGATTTTATATGGATTTACAAATGAGTTCGTTAGTTGGCTAGATTTTGACTTCTAATTATTTTCATTCAAATTTTCCACTTACCAGAGGGTGTTCATTAAATTGTGATAATATCAGTTGTTTCCCTGGAAATTTTACGGACACAATTACTTAAAACCGAAGACGACTTACATAACAGCGAATATTTATCTGTGTTCAGTGAAAGATATTGTCATTGGATAAGAATAGTTACTGATTTTGACTGTGATCAAGTATAATCTAGCTGTACATTAAGCCGAAAAAACTTGCACACAAAAAGAGTCACGGTTCATCACGGTAGTGTTACATGGTTATACATCACCACATATCGTTAAAAAGGTGTTAATGGTCACATGCTTCTCGCTACAATTGCTAAAAGCAGCGTAAAAGAACGTGGTCTATTGAACAAATAATAAATGTACCAAAACCAAACAAGAGAGCTGATCTGAGACCAGGTGATTATGACTAGTGTAAACAACAATCATTTTTAGTTGTGACCCCAGACAATAATTATTTATTGAAATAAATGGAAAATATGTGGCGATCGATCGTATAGTAATGGTTCAATATTTGCCTGGAAAGAGGTTTCGGTTTGATGAAATGATTCTTTGTCGATGTAATTAAGTCAAGTGATTCGATAATCATGGATCACAGTGTTTCAGTTTGCTGATTATTCGGAATTGATAAACGAAGTCATTTGGTGCACTGTATAACGAAGTGACTTGTTTTCCGGGGGTGTGCTTTTAGTGTACGTGTACGGTAACTTCGTAGATTTGATTCTTGTTGTACAAGAAATACCTAGAGATAAGGCTAATTGGCCGAAAATGAATCCGACCTTTTTTACCCGAATTTTTTTCTACCAACTCGTTCGCCACTAACGAGTGTCAGCTTCAATTAACCAAAACTCTTTGTTATCTCCCAGTTCGCGGATCGATTTCCAATTAAGGCTTGCTAGCGGGTCAAACCCTACCAAATTTTGTTTCACCCGGTTTCGACTAGAATGTTTGGGTCAAAAACATCGGGTTCATTTTCGACCCGAATTTTTCGGGTCGACCGGATCCGTTAGCGATCCCTACCCTACTAGAGCTGAAAACACTCGCAATTTTGGATTGATCGACAATTATGCTGCGTTTTCTATTGTTTAGCCTGTGATGAATATCCGAATACAATAGAAATCACCGCATAATTGTCGATCTCAGCAATGGAAAATTGCTCGTGCATCTTCGGCTAGAGGTCTGAAATTTCATGGTTTAAATAGATCTGGTCCGGTTCGGGTAACCCAGTATTTTTGCTGATTTTTATTGTCAAATTTTCGGGCTACCCGAACCAGACATTATATCCACTTGAAAATTTCGAGTTCAGGTCAGGTTCGGGTTGAACACAAAACCGAAAATTCTGAAATTTAGTTCAGGTCAGAATCTGGTTCCGTTCGTTCCAACCTGAACCCGTTCCGAGCCTTATTCGGCATAGAGCTAGGCTAAAAGAATAGAATGAACATAGAAGCTGACAATAGAATTTCATCATAAACTTCTTCACTAACTCAACCCGGCGCTCAAATCACTTTCTCAATAACTCTCCAACCGAGTGAATTATCATCCAATTTATGTTTTATTATAGACACGACTATCGATCATAAATTTTACTAAAAGTTTAGTCCAATAAATTGCGATATCAGTTCGTAATAATAATTAACCATTAACCGCCTAAACTCGAATTGCTGGCATTTTATTTATTGAATCGATTCGATTCAAGATAAAATTCTTTTCGAACAATCTAAATAATATGTTACCGTTCCGTGTACTACACCACCACCATAAGTTTTGTGTATCTTACGTGTGATTACCTTTTAACCAGTTAAATCAGATAACACTTTATGTATGTTAATTACACTCAGATAAGAAAAGGGAACATAAATTTCAATCCAACAGATCCACAATAATTGTGGAATAAAATTTTCCAACAAATTGAAACGGAAATAATGTTTCCATACCATTGACTGTCGTGTGTGTATGTGCGTGGTTCGGCAAAGAGAAACATTTTTCAAATATTCACCAATAAAATTGTGGAATTAACGCAAGGCAGGAACTTGATTCTTATCAATTTGAACAATATTTGATTATTTGATTATTGTTAAATATATTTGCTCATTTAACAAGACAAAAAACGATGCGATATTAGTCATTGTACCGTCGTCGACGCGTCGTAGAATTGGTTGTCTTTTCTTTTTACAGAAGAGATATTAATGTAACGATTTCAATCATCATAGCCGGATATACTTCACCATTTAACTAATTTAATGTTCAGATTTTTATATACAAATGCGATCTGTTCGCTTCAGTAAAACCATAAGATCTGATTTAGCGAATTTAATTTTATCCACTGCGAGAGAGATCCATCACAGAAGGAAATGTGCACTTGCTGGATATTTTAAACTCTCATGAATCTATGAAAGAAAAAAAAACTGGTATGCTGCAGTGAGGATGATGAAATCTGGACTTTGGATTTTGAATGATAAACAGAAGGAGTGACCCGTACGAGTAGTGCACGAGTGTTGTTGTAGTACACTGTATTTTTGAATCATTTCATTCAAACTCATCCTATGTTATAGGAAGTCCCGTACTAAGTTTAATTTGGAAATGACGAAAGCCGGGTGCAATATCATTCGAGATATAGTTAAAAACACTGAAATCCAAGTTGGTGGCGTGCTCTTCTACGCCAGCGTCCACGAATTCCAATACCTCAATCGTTATGCGTAAGAGCGCTGAATTATTGGGCGAGGGTCAGGCACGCCGAGCGACGGAGAGGCTATGAAGGAGGAAATCACACGAAATTCTTCCTTCCCGAACCGAACGGTAAATGGTCCAAGGAGCAGGCATTGCTAAAGTAGTCGATAACCGGGCACTGTGGCTTGAACATGCACCTTAGGAAGCTGAGACTCTCAGATACGTCTGAGTGCTCCTGCGGGTTATAGGATGAAACGGGCATTCATGTTATATGTGGCTGTCTTAAATTCCTTCAACTGAGACGCAGGATTCTCGGTGACTACACCGTAACACCATCCGAAGTGTTAAAGCTGGAACCTATCACATTGAACGGGCTCCTAGCTAAAACAGAAAGATTTGCGTGATTTAAATGATGAACGGGAAAGGAACAAAGGATCACAAGATCTGTGTTTCAAGGTTGGGCTTCTCCGATCGTCCCAAGCTGATTGATCTAAATAAAGTGGTGGTGGCTAGCGACCAAAAACCGTTCTAACGCTTTACTGTCGTCATTACCTTTCCAACAAAAAAACAGTTCACGAAAATCGGATGTAAATGTTTTCATCGCTGTACGGTCGAGTAGCTCGACTTATCCCTAGTTGATGGGCTCTAACTTCCGATCCGATTAGAAAAACTAGATTGGTGCACCATTTCTTTTCATTTACGCCATTTATCGAATTTGTACGAGCAATACTGCGCGAAACATGCGAAAAGTCTCAACCAGACCTCGAGAAATCACTAATTCGACCATACATATTTGGGTTCGTTCGGCCGATTTTGCTCATCTCCAAACTTAAACTGGCATTTGTGATTACAAAACGAGAGAAAGAGCTCCATCAAGATTAGTTTAGTTTTACTTAAACTATTTTGCGAACGGATGGACATTTTTATTGCTGTTTTTGCATTTAGAGGTTACCACAGAAGGTTTGCTCTTTCCCAGGAAATCGAATTTGACGTGTTACAGACGTATGAGTGAAAGCATTAGACTCTCGTATGACTCTCTAAAAATGATTATACCATTGAATGATTACCAATTTGCCAATGCTATACAATTCTCTACTATGCAATATGAGTTACAGAGCAAATTAGATTTCTATTCATTCTGTTGGTTACTCAGATAAATTCCATGCTATTTAATAGGACGCATAATTACGTATCTATCGAAACATTGTTCATGTTTGAAAACTTCATTACATTTTACACTAGCTAGTACCAATGGTATCGAATGTAATCGAGCGATTACCAAATCTCCTACTTCATCTGTTGAAGCATACATTTTGCTAAAACAAATCAATTCCGCATAGACGTTGTTTACAATAAAAAGTAGTTTTGTTCAACCAGTTCAGTGGTTGTAGGCGGATCGACATTCTTATAAATGTTTAAATTCCGAAGTTTCCCAAAAATATCTTGCTGATAAGCCATGCGAAAAACTCTATTCAATTACCTTCAACCTGAACCAGTTCAACCAGAACCAGTTCAACCAGATTTGTTTTGTTTGAAAACTAGTTGAGATTTGAGATCGTGCTGGCAACTTATTCGATTAGTAGAATACAAACTGGTACCACTATGCCGTAGAGTAATTATTCAAATATGCTTTGATGCACTCCTAACAAAACGAAATTCGCGAAGGTACACTGCCCGATTTTGGATTCATAGATTTTTCAAAAACTTGCTGAGCGTTGGCTATTAATAAGAGAAGACTAGCCAGAGATGGAACTTATTTTTGTCGTTGTCGTCGATAGCAGGTGAATAACCTTTCCTAAAGGACTTTGGTTTTATCTGAAGCTGCTACACTACTTTTCAAGGCCAAGGCATAACTTTCCCAGAAACAAATTGTAAACATTGTTTTGTATCGGCAAATACGAAACTTGTTTGTTTCTTCAGTATGTTCGGCTTGTTATTTGCTCGTTTCGGTCTTTGATATGTAAATTATTTTCACATTTGGCTGGAATAATGATCCCATACATTCTTGATGCTGAATTATTAATGAAACAATTACAATAAACAGACCTCATGGAATATTATTCTTCGTTGCGTGACCTTGTCAACGAACAAATAATAATTTGGTTAATATCGATGCATTTACATAAAACACTCATCTTTCCTAATTATATTTAGTGAATACTGTTATAGAACTAGGCAAAGTGAATCACTTTAAGTGATCCGTGTGGCATACCTTCGATAACGAGTTGATGACAGCGACAATTCCTTTTCATATAAAAGCAAAATGTATGTTCAAACTAATGAAGTAGAAGATCTGTAGGAAATAACTCAGTCCGTGAAAGTAAAAGATTCGATTACTGTCTTGTCGGTTTTGTAAATGCAGTCAGTAGTTACGTGTTGGTTTGATGAAATTACAAAATCACGAAAAAAAATGTTTCAAAACCTGTACCGTTGCGTCGCTTCATTAATAATTTAGCATCATTGACGTGCGTGTATTATTCGATCTGAATGTGAAAAGTATCAACATTTATTGAAGATTAAGTGCAAACGAATGGTATTTACATTTACAGTGAAATTGATATGAAGCCCCGAAATTCATTTTGCAGTCAAGAAAAAGTGAAACAGAAACAGTAACATTTTAATTAGTGAATGAATGTTATTTTTAACGCCAGCCCAAATCATTAATGATTATTAGTTATTGAATGTTTCCGATTGTGTTGAGTAAATATTCGAGTTTTGATGAGTTGTTTTTATTAGCATGTCCATGAAAACCTCGTTTAGAGAGAGGAGTGACGCTAGGTCCATTTCAGTACTTCCAAAACAAGTGAGTTCATGCAGTTTGAGTGTTAGATGATGGAGTAGAGCTGGCGCTGTTCGAACAGTTAAACATGCTACAGTGTTTTAATCGTTAGCTTTGAAAAGCCGTCTGGACTGTCTTTGGGGCGATGCACTATTCATAAGCTTCGTTCTCAATAAGTCAAAAAAAAGTAGTAGAAAGCGACCTGTACGTATTTTGTTTCTAAATCCTCACCTCATGCGACTTCGTTTTGTATTGTCATCGGGAACATGCGCCTCTACGCAGATAACTTATATCATAACATTAAATTCACTGCACTGCACCCGATTTCTTTCTTTAGAACTATTCGCGACATTGTTAGAATTAGATTGGATAGCTGGCAATGGATAGTTGCAATTTTGGCAACTTTGACGAATAACATCACTCTAAGAAAAAAATCACAAGACGCACAGACGTTTTCATAAAATCAATTTTGTTCACAAAAAACAACCCAAAATCGACCCAATTCTGTCAGTGTAAAATCGAAGAAGTAGGGCCGTCATTTCAGAAACATTTCGAAACTTAAACAAACCTTTAAAAAAATCGATGCATTTTGGAGGCATTCCGTAGAACAAATTTTTGCTTAGAATGATGTTTTACGTTGATTAAAAATAAGTTGTCAAAACTTTGAAGAGACATTTCAATTTGTTTCTTGCCTATGGTGAAGCCTTACAAGTAGAAATTTCGGATTCGAACAGCGGATCCTGGTTTCATTTTGATTTTTGATGGTGTTAATTTGGAAATTATAGCAAATGGTGTACGAAGATGGAAACGGGAAACCTTTCTTAGTGTGTTCGAGTTCGAATAACGATTGAGAATAACATTTCAAATGATCAAAGCGCTGGTCTTCTGTTTTCTTCTAAACATTTTTTTACCATTTCAACAGAATTTCCTTTAACATGACTTTAACCTCATCAGCCATCTAACAATAATATAAAACTGAAATGCCAATATCCGTATTGACTGATCCTATCGCTTAACACATACCTAATCTCACATATATTCCAACGGCGCTGAAAAGAAACACTTTAATTTTCAACTAAAAAAACTCACAACAAAGACGCGCTGAAATAGAAATTTTTGTTATCTTCACACCATCATCGAATCACATAAATCATTTCAATTGCTTTAGATAATGCTATCAGAGTCACAGTGATTCGAAATGCTCAAATTTTAATCGAAATGCATGTTAAAGCTTGTCTTGATCAAACCTATTCACGACAGTCTTTTGTAATCACATAGAGTTTCATTGCCAGTGGCGTAGCCTGCAATGTTGTAATGAAGCTTTAAAATGTTGACTTGTGTTTTAGTCGGTTGACAGCAGTCGAACACGGTGAAAAAATTGCTTGACCTGCAGGTCAGGTAATTCATATGAAGGCAAACCTGACCTGACTCAATAGCGTAGTGGTTAACTCGTTTGCCAGCTGAACGATGGAAGTTGTCAGTGATGCGAGTTCGATTCCCAACTGTGGCAGAAAAAAAAAACGATTGTCGGACGTGCATACAAAACACAGCTGATTGAATTGGTTTGATTCTGTGGTAGTTAGTGACAAAGCTTTCACACGTCTTGCCAGCAAAAGATATTGTTGGGAGAAGCTACCATTCTACTCATACTAGTTTCGCTCCTTAGAACATAGATGACACTTAGGTTTGTCGTGCAGCTTACCACTGGCACAGTAAAAACTTTCGGTATTGAAAGAAATTCGAAAAGTAGAACCACAATCAGTGAAACTAGTAAATAATTTTAATAGTGAAAAATTCTCGATAGTAAATAATGATGTAGCCTCTGATCCATCAAAGGGTTGTTACGGTTGCAACAAATCAGTGAACGTTTACTCATCTCTTATCGACATACTAGAAGATTCCGCATCAGTACAATGTGTTGAAAATTGTTAGATGGAATGAAGTAAAAGACCAGATTTCGTCAATCCGTTGATGTTTGTCGCTTGTTACGAAGAGCTGGTGGAATGGCGGATGCCGTTCTGTTTGTTATCATGAATTCTTTTGCGAAAACAATGACTTTGTTTAATCTAAAAATGAAAATGAGACAATTGTAATATAACCTGTTAGTGCAGCGCATTAAGTGCACGAAATGTAGTTGAGTAAATTCACACTCATTTTACGCCTAATTTATGAAAGCTTGTAGGTATGGTGGCAAACAATAATCACATGAGTCATTGTGTTCGCGTATACAGATATGGGATTGCTAACTCTTTTTGCATGTTTAATCAAACAATTTTGATTATCTTAATCGTCTTAATCTTATCAAATTTCGGATCACATGATCTGGTGGCACAAAACGATTAGGAATTTTATTTTTCCAAATCAAACGAACAACGGTTTCCTCGGAACCAAAATGACTTTAAATCAATCTGCTTATCACTTACACAATTAGGACTGTTAACGGTGAGGTTGCCGTTTAAGTGTTCTCTCTGTGTGAAAAGCTTTAAAAATGTAAACAACTGAGGTTCTAATTAGCCATTTCAGTTTCGTGGAAAAGT
>JANTFA010030784.1:0-15640 GCA_026413405.1 Phytosciara flavipes | reverse complement strand
GGTTTCCCAGCAGCCCGAATCTTGCATCGCTTTTGGAACCGATGGAGATGTTACGGTTGGTGGTGAGTATGTTGTCACTGATTCAGATAGTGTGACACCAGTCGCTTCGGATAGTAGTCGTTCGGCTGCGGACCGGGGACCGGGCAATGGTATTAAGTAGTCGGATGAGTGAGGAGCTGTTAAGCAGTAATCATCGTTTGGTGGCCGCATTATTGTTTGATCGCGTTCGGTTGATGGGGGTCGGAAGAAGCTCGGTAGCGGAGCGTTCATCACTTCAGGATCCTAGAAGCACAAATTTCACATTTGATTGAGAGATTTAGTGGAGCCTCACGCATTGTCCGAGTTACCTGCGTACACGCGCTTAACCTTTCCAGTAAATTCGAAAACGTTGGCCTGGACTCTGGTGATGGACCCCAACAGTCAGCCATGATTCTATAAATTGCATTAGGACAACCAGGACTTGCATCCAATCTACCGCCACCTGTAACCAATTGCATGACATCTCTATTCGGTAGTCCCGTATACGGCATTAATCCTAAACTGAAAACCTGTGGAAATTTCCATTCGTTAGTTCATCAATCGCCTCGTTCGAGGGATTCAATCTCTGTCTTACCTCCCACAACAATACACCGAAAGACCAAACATCAGTTTTCGACGTGAAAATGCCATCGAGAAATGCCTCCGGTGGCATCCATTTTATCGGTAGCATCGCCTTGCCACCTTTTCTATAGTAATCTGACCTATAAATATCTCTAGCCATACCAAAATCGGCAATTTTAACGACTCTCCCCGGCCCTTTACTACTCAACAAGCAATTTCTCGCTGCTATATCACGATGAATGAACCGTTTACTCTCCATGTATCGACAACCCTTTGCTACGTCCACCGCACAAAATACTAAATCTTTCATCGTCAACGGTGACGGGCGGCCCGGTTTGCTACGGCCTTCGCGCAAAAAATTCTTCAAATCACCGCCAGCCAGAAGTTCCAACACAATGAATCGAGGATGTCGATCAAAACAGACACCGATCAGATGCACAATGTTGGGATGATTGAATTTGGCCATGATGGCTGCTTCCATGAGGAAATCTGCTTCAGCTTGACCTGTTGACATTTCTGGCAATGTTTTAACTGCTACCGGCATTTCAACTGCATCGCCATCTCGGTGACGATATAGTCCTTGATATACTTCACCAAATGCACCCTGGCCCAGCGCTCTGTCAATGGAATTGGTAAAATGTGTCAAAGCAGCTAGAACAACGCTATTGACCGAGAGCCCCGATAGCATTTTAGACCCTCATAATGGCTTGAAAATTATGCCAGCACCGAGAACATTTTTGTTCTTCGACATTTGCCTAGCAAGTGCTTTAATTTATGTCTCAACCGTCGAACATCCTGTTGTGCTTGACAAGTCAAATTTTTGATTTTTCAACTTGTCCGGCACACCACACCTTCCAACAAAAACTTTAATTTTCAGTTGGTTTCAAACCGGTCGCTGATAAGGGTCAAAGATGCGCGTGGGCTCTTCGTCTACTAGAGATGAAAAAAAATTATTTCGAACTTACTTCACAAGACGCAGACTTTCTCGAGCAACTTGAGGTAAGCTCTTGACGTCAACATTGCCATTCAGAATGCCATCACATCCATAATTTGGGTTGAAATTTGTTAGAGCTGACTCGTCAGCGGTATGCCTTAAGCGACTCAGTTGCAGGTCTTGTTCTAACAGTCTTTTGTGCCTTTTAACAGCTTCTCGTTTACGTTGGTAACGGTTATCTGTGACGACAAGGAACATCGGTGTAAATATTCAACTTCGATTCAAGCAGATGAGCTGATCAACATTGAAACCGGGAAACTTACATAGGATGAAGATCAACCAGCTTAAAGCGACAAATAGCAGCACTGAGACGACGGCAAAAATGATCATCAAGTAGTTCATTGGATACTCCTCGAAAGGTGATATTACTGAAAGAAAAATAACTTCCGGGATTAGTGTCATGATCCTTGGCGGTGACTTGGTGTGTCAACTCACTTTCACAAGCCGTCAGATTATCCTTTTTCAATCTCGACCCTTCTGGACAAATGCATGCCACATCGGCACCATATTCGTCAAGCACAACACATCTATAATCACAACCGCAACCTGGCGAGTTGATTGCTCTGATGATAATTACCATTCCGTTTCCACTATTGTCTCCAGCAACTACTGACGTCAACTCCGGCACGCTCCGCTTCATCCAAACATATGATGTTCCTCCTTCACCATTGCTTTTCGTTGCTCGAGTTTCTCCACCACCGAATCCTCCCCCGCCGCCTCCAGTACTACAGCCCCCGCCTCCGCCTCCGAAACCACCTTGACCTAATTAAAAACCACAATTTTAATGATTCGAAACTTTTGCTTCACGATGACGACAACATTTACCATGAATTCCTCTAGCCGGATAGCACGGAATTCCACCTCTACCACCTTCCAACAACGCTGCACCCGTATTGACACTCAAAGCGTAATCATCCGGTGAACGCCATCCTCCCCCAGGACCTCCAGTCTTATTCATCTCTCCAATCATCTCACCACTAACATCAATTTCATTCGGATCGACAATTCGACCGTGCTGATCGTAATCATCAAAATACCTCCCGATACCCAAACCACCTCCACCAGCAGCCACAACCAACGGAATGACATCTTTCGCAGAGTTCAGTACGAAAACGTATGTTGCTCCGCCCCCTCCACCAGCGCCGTCTTCAATAACCATATTCCTAACTTGCTTGGTTTTTGAATTTCTTTGCTGATCCGCTGGATCGGCTTCTCGCGGTTCGCACTCTTTGTCACGATGGCCCATTGATTTGATGCAGGCATGCTCACCTTTCTGTCCAACAAGGAAGTAAATTTCTTCATCTTTGTGCAGTTCCAGCACTGACACAGCAAGTGCACCACGAGATGAACCTACGCCACCGCTTCCAAGTCCACCACCTGCACCTTTCGCAATAACTCTGTAATGTCCGAATAGTTAACTTATTGGTTCTTCACTCATCATCACGGTGTATTACGTGTAATAATCCTCGCTCGGAACCTTCCACACCTGGACGCCTTTGAACGGTAAGTCATCCAACACTTTAATCGATTGTTGAAGTTCCTTTTCTTTGTAGGCTTCACTACACTCGTCATTTTTAGGTCCATCTCTTCCTCTGGCTCCACAAGACGTTAGTTCAATAACTGCAAAAATATTCATTTGAATCGAATCGAAATGGCGAGTCCAAAACGAAATATCACTCCACTTACATGTCTTATTCACAAAGTCTCTGTGTGTCTGCTTGTTCGTCGGCAATCTGGGATCCCAATAATTGTATCCATCCAACTGATCGATTGGTATATTCAGACCGAAACATTCAGGACTCAATGAAAAATCGTCAATGGCCACATCAGAATAGATTCTCATTCCCATGCGAGCCTCAAACTGAAGGAAATACCTGCCAAACAATGGTGAACGAATTCTTTTAAAACTGTACTGCAGTGTAGTTATGCAGAGGGTTATCATTTACTTGGATGTTATGTTGGGCATAATCAAATTCTCGCGATTCCAATCGTCGCCACGATTTTTCGAACTCCACCACAATGTTGTCGTAATGTTTTCCTTCTCTTTGATCTCGACCACCGACAGATTAATGCTGCCCGCATTCGGCCCGAATTGGTGTACATAAAAACGGACCTGGTTGGTTAACGGACAAAGGATTTTAGTACGCAAGGTTGAAGTGAATGTCTTAGGCTGAACGGATTGACGATTTTCTGCAACTTACACTGAAGTTTTGCATTGCACACATACAGAAAACTCAATTCAGTTAGAATTTTCTTGCGCAGCAGAACTAAATTTCTATTTATTTTGAGTTTTCTGTATGAAGTACCAGATTCCTATCAGTGCACATTTTTGCATCTAGAGTCATTTGAATTTTACTCTCACTGTCGAAAATGAGTTACAAAGAAGAGTCATCCATCCAGCCAGCCCATCTGTTTCAATTAATATTCTCACCATGCATGAATTCCCGTATGGTGAACTGGCATTGTAATGAACTTGAGGTGGTGGATTGAAAACCACACTGTTCATAACTGCGTTACTTGCAAATCCGACCAATTTTTTCATTTCACCATCGTTGCCGTGTGGGCCCATTGCAAGTCCTAAGAGTAGGAGAAACAGAGATTTTCCATTAATGTTGCGTGTTTCAGTTATGTTGACTAAGAATCGAATAGAGAGGAGTGACGTGTAGTGTACAAGTATTTTATTCAACATGCTAGCCGTTTGTTCAAACCAGTCTTCAATCTTCAAGCGACTCTTCATCTTTGAATCTGTCCCTTAAGATACATCCCATTAAAATTAGTGGAAACATATTCAGCACGTTGCCAATGGCTTAACAGCAAATGTGTGGCCATTTTTTAGAGCAAAGAACCAACGAGAAATTTTACGATGCTGAGCAAAGCTCTGCGTTTGTTCTTAGCCCTACTTTCATTGCACGACCAAGTAACTCAACTCATGCTCACTTCATGAGCTCTAACTTTCGATTCGTTTTGGATAAGCTTTTTCTCATCTGGATTGGTGTTCATTTGCTTCATTTATCAAAGTTGTACAATCAATACTAGACGTTACCTCTCAGGGAGGGATTTTAATGAACGAATGTACCTGTTACGGTAACAGGTTACGGATGCCGTCTGAGACAGGTCGATAAAAAGAGAGAAAACAAAACATCGATGCGTTACCTGTTGTTTTATCAGCCGGTGTTCCATCTTGCCTGAGCCGGTGCTGGTTCATGTTCACATATAAATAATGACCGGAACCGTTTGAGCTCTGAAATGTATGATCGTTCTCGGGACCGGTTTTTTCGGTTGGCGTTGGACCGTGGTGTCGTTCCCATAACATAATGGCCTTTCCCGAATTTTGCCAGCCACACCAACCACTTTCAAAATCGCATTTACCACCAAGAGGAATTTTCTCTGCAAACCAAAATTCTTATGAAGAAAACGTTTTCGTAAAACTACCACTAAACATACCGCAATTCAGCAGCTCATCTTCCCTATCGTCACAGTCCACATCAATGTCACACACCGAAACCGTTTTCAAACACTGATCTCGCTTATTCTTCTGACATTTTACCAATGCATTGCTGCACGTATCGGTTCGTGGTCCTTCCGGAAAGCATCCCTTCAACGACAAATCGTCAATGCTGACATGTCCCCGTTGAGAGCCAACTAGTCCCCTTGGCATGACTTCGAATACAATTTGGAAGTCTTGCGACACCCGACCGATACGGAAATGCATCTGTTGCCATTGCCGTAAATCGTTTCCAGCGATTTCTGCTGGCACCCATGATGACGATGCCTGAGGTTCGATGACAATTTTCAAGCTACCATTTTGCATCGAACTTTGATGAATGAACATTTCGAGAACGCAATTCTCTCGTGTAACACTGAACGTTGGAGATCGAAATGTGCGATGCTTGGTGGATGTATCAAGACGAAGATGAAGAAAATGACCTGGCAATAGGAAAAATTTTAACTTTGAACATAAAATGCAAACAAAAATCACACTAACCGTTTGCATCATTGTCGGGATCAGCACCAGGACCAGGCATAATACCCGTACGATTGGAATCCGTTAAATTGGCACCGGTAACCACATTGAATCCATCAACAACCGTTTCGTCCCATGTCCAAGCGCATTCAGTTTCGAAATTACATTTTACACCAAGCACATCTTCCATTTGTGTTCCTTCCGGTTGTGGTATCATCGCTCGCTGTTTTTGAATTGAAATTGGAAATTAGAAATGTTACCAGTTAGGCATGTTACATGTTATACGTTCGGAATGGGTGAAAGTGTGATTGGTATATTTGAATTCAAATTGGCGTATTTGCCATGACCTAATTAATTGAGTTGAATAATTCAAGTCAATTTTACTAAGCTTAAAAGAAGTTCGATTTAGTGCGAGAGATTTTTTGAGTTGGTGTTTTTTAGTAACACTTGAAATCTTCAAATCATTGATTTGTGGACATTAGCAACTCAGTCTGTTGTACATTGAACCTGCTTGCAACGAAGTACCATTCCTAATCTGGAATATTACTTTTCTACAAAAACGCATAAACAAATAGAAGGTGGTGCTAGCCAACCTGAATTTCCTATGTTTACAGTCTTGCATTTCTACGAGCATTTCGTATTTATGTAATTTCGTTATATCCGTGTTGGACTGGACTATCGGTTATGGTGTACGGACCTGGAACTTTTGCCCCGATATCGCAATCGCTATGCACAGAGAAAGATTGGATATGGAACGACCATATTGAACTCTGGAGGAATACAGCATAACGAAAACTCTATATGCTCGAAACCTGCGCTCGAAACCTGCTGAAAGATGGAACATCATTGGGATAAAATAAAAGGATGAACATGAGGAGTGACTCCGAATGCTCTGCCGGACTCGATGAGAAAACAGACCACATGCTACGTATAATATGTGAGTGTCTAAAAATGTCTTTCTAATGAGACCCACGACACCTTTGGAAATGGTCAAACTATAGAGCCTGCTGTACTAAACAGGTTCCTAGTAGGAATCTAAAGGTTTTATGGAGGGGAAAAGAACAAAGGATCGCAAGTTATATGCCATCCTGGACTAGTGTACTTAAGGAGCACACATTTGAATTAAGTAATAAAAGACTGTGATGTCGCCAATCCAAAACATTTACTTCCAACATGCTGAGCGTATGTGCATTGATGTACAATAAATTCACTTCAAGTGAGGAACTATGGCTAGTGAGTTGTAAAACTAGAAGAAGATTTCGCATTGCACCAAGCTTTGCTTCAAACCAAAACATTTTCAATTCGCTCAATAGTTTCTTAAGGAAAATATGAGGGTTTCGGAGACGCTTCTTGCTTCCATCCTATTCCAATGCTATCGAAAAGAGAAACTGTTTCGGCCTCAGAGCTCGATGGTGGCCCTAGGACAGTATAGAACTGTTTATCTTCAATTGTTCCATCGCGATGCATCGGCTCCTTCACAAGACAGCAGTGTTGACTACATCGAACATGTAATGAGCAACAATAATTATTCGAAAATTCGCCACGTTAACTACGTGAGAAGGCCTAAGTGTCGTTGAAAATTCTAAGAAAACGAACTGGTCAAAACATATTGCATTTCAAATAAACTAGACGAAAATTTCTAGCTCACGCGAAATAATACCACGCTAGATTCATTCTAGTAGATTGCCAGGTAGGTATTCCCAAGACTAATTTGTCTGACACGTAATCAAATCCACGGTTTTAATTTCAGTCAACAATTATTTAAGTGCGACCAGATTTTAATTACTTAGCAGAATATCGATTGTTTTTATTCGTCGGAAAGGTTGCGGCGTATTGAAATTTGAATTTTTATTCAGTTTTTGAACGATATTCATTCGCCGCAGTTCGACGGAATGAATTTCATACAACCGACCAGCATTGTTGTCATAAGACTTCTTCTGTCGACAATCGTTCGGTGTCAGCCGTACCATGACGGTGTATATTTAATCAGTCGACTGAATGATTTTTACCGTTTCGACCATCTCATTTTCCTGACAGACTCATCGATCGATCTCAATCGTTGGTTCCCTTTGAGTTCCGGAGTCACGTTTACACCTCAGACAATCTACACTTATGAATATTTCGTGGAGAAGACAGCACTAGACACGATAACCAGCCGAAATACATTTCTAGTCGTTGTCGTCCATCAGTCATCTAAGTTTGAAAATGAACCGCAATTTCTGACTCAGATTGCTGCACTTCGAGCTGTTCACATAAATGTGCGAATTGGCGTGTTTTATGATCGTACCATCACCTCCCTGGATGTCATAAAAACATTGTTCCTTCGGAGTTGGAATTCTGGTATTACGAACATTTTCAGCGCATTCCACTATGCGGAAAGTGAGCCTTCTTCGTTTAACGTTTTCAAATACGATCCTTTCGGAGAACTTACCTTGATTAATATGACAAGGAGTGAGTCCCTTGGAGACTATTTCTCAGACAAACGTCCCAATTATCGAAAACATCCATTTCGATTTATGAAGGCTCGTCACATGAACGGCATTACTTTACCTGAATCAAAGTTTTGGAAAACTATTCGGTGTGTCTTCAATGCATCAGTTTCTGTGATAACTATCGACTATGCAGAATCCCATGAAGACCATAAATTGAAAAGGGATTGTGTCGGGGATTTTATGATTCATGAATCAGTTGCTAATAAATATAGGCAAGAAGTGTATTTGTATCCACATCGGCAAACTATGCTAAATTTGATTGTGCCTCATGCTCAGCTGTATTCAGATTTCATGGCATATTTACAGAACGGAACTGGAGCGTGGACGTCTCTCCTCGTTTACACCGTCATGGTGATTGTGGCGTCATCGCTTCTACTTGCCTTTTCTGCCTATTGCCATAAGAAGAAAATTTTACTTTTTCAGTGTGTTGTCGATGTCCTCAATCTCTTAATAAACGATAACGCAGCCATCAGATACCGAAATCTCAATAGCGCAGACGTCTTCATCGTAGTACCTCTAACCTTTACCGGATTAATTGTGATGAATGGGATTCTTTCAGTCCTCCAGAGTTACCTTACGTCGCCAATCTACCAGCCGCAAATCAGTTCAATCGAAGATCTGTACAATTCTTCAGTTCCTATTATCACCGGAAAAGTGAGTTTCAGAGATGAGCTTGTTCGATTGTTGGAATACTTTTCGGAATTTGGCGGATGGAGTGACAAAGTTCATGCAATAAACAGGGATCAAATGTCGGCGGAAATCAATGGATTCAACAGATCCATAGCATTTTCTGTAAAGGACCGAGATGTGCAAACATTATTATTTGTGCAGAAACGATTGGGCTTGGAAGCGTATTATGCGATAAGCGATCCGTTTTTGGCTAAATATTTGGTATCGTTCGATATTAAGCCGGTTTTTCCTTTCATTGAGCCTATAAACGACATAATCCACCGATTCAACGGTGCAGGATTGATCGATAAGTGGGTCAAAGAACAGGATAAATGGGATAGAGAAGCAGAGTTGAAAAGGCATCTTAAAGGCATTAAAGGCATTAAAATCGATAATAAATCAGAGACAAGTGAATTTGATGGCCTGTTTCTTTTGGGGTATGGTTGGATTGCAAGTTTAGTTGTTTTTTTTTGCGAACTAATATGGAACAAAATTAAGCCATGTCAACGAACAATGTAAATGAAAATAAACTAGAAAACTAAGAAGAAAGTCAATATCAAGAGTGATCACCAAAGAAACATTTTAACAGCTTAATTTTCAATAACTGCTCTGAAGAGGAAGGTGATGAATCCAGCAATGATTTCGATAATCTCAGTTTGAAAAACCCCGAGTAAAAATAAAAGTCTCAAAAGTTCGAAAAGAGACGTCTCACATCTCAAAAGACAATAGAATTGAGACCATGAGACGTCTCATTTCGAACTTTAGAGACTTTTATTTTTACCCGGGACTATTCTGAAAATCTAGAAAAAGAAACGTAAAGACACCTCGGAAACATGTATTGATTACCAGGGCTAAAACTTTCCACCGGTAAAAACAAAAAGTGTCAGAAATCTTAAAATCTGCCAAAGAACGTTCCACACGCAAAATTCGTCACCAGCAGTTGACTATTCTGCTGCATATTACTTTGTTTAACTAGTAGTGAAGATCAGATTACAATAGAAATCTCTGCCTTAACACTCACCTTTCTTTCTTAAGGTGTTTGGGAGATTGGATCATAGCGGTATGAAATCAAAAAGTTGTCATAGACAAGTTCCTAAGTCCAGAGTTTTTTTTTAAATGTTTGTTGTATTGAACTTGCGTCGCGGCGCCTTACTACAATTGAAATTGAATTACAGTGACTTACTTTCAAAAACCAACCACTGTAAGGAACTTTTTTTTTCCCGAATCTTGATATTTCCCAGGTCAATATACATTAACATCATGCGACGGTCTTTGTCACATGTGCTCAGTACGGGTTGACAATTTCAACGTATATTGCGCAAAATTTCCACTTAGGCACAAGTTAGCAAAATAGCTAAAAGAGGTGAAATCGCTAATACTGAATGGTTTCTAGATGCTAGTCACCGTATTTTATGTACAAAAGATGATTTTTCCTTGCACAAAATTAATTGAATATTTGTAAACACTACTTTTTGGATAGATGAGAAATAAACTTGTAAAAAATTGACATTGCTGTTCGAAATAGTTTTAGTGTCGGGGCTCAAATTCTGGTAAGATTTTTATTTGTAAAAATTGAGTTTTCGGTCTTTTATAGTTCCGCAAAGCTCACACTTGCCAAAACAACTAACTAACAAGCAAGGACGTCTAGCGAAGTGGTCAAGATTGCAACAGCCGCCTCAGTGATTGGCTTAACATCCTCATATGAAACCCTGATCCACATAGAAATGGATTCATTCTCATTTTCATCTTTAAGCCTTTCGATCGAACGAATGGTTTGCTAAAGTCTACTCCCACGGCGAAAGCAATGTGGCGAGTAAAGGTCTTTCATTAGACATCCCTAAAGTGAGTAAAAGGGAAAGACCAAAGCACAGTTAGGCCGGCCAAATGCGACAAAAGCTATTCGGGCTAACACAAGAAGAGAAAGATGTGTTTGCGAGACCCGTAACACGATCAATGAGAAACGCATACCGGCCAAGAATTGAATTCAAAATTGAAACGCTGACTCTGAAAGTTAAATTGACTAGGAAATCAGGAAAATTTTCGCAACTACTAGGCGTAGGAAGTAGTGGGGAAGATATTTACGACGACTTTTTGACTACTATGTACGCATTGTAGAACTGGTACGGTTGTTGTGGTTCGTTGAAAACTGTTTGGAGGAAACCCAAGCTTTCGAACAGAATGTTTCCACCCTTTTCTAGGGAATATCTAATGCACGTCTCCATTCCATCGAGTAATTCGACAGAGACGAGAGGCTTCATTGAATCTATAAATATCGGTGGAGCACACACACATTTCTTATTCGAATTTATCAAACAAAATGTAAAAGTTTGACACAGGACACGAACAAAATGACTTTCCAAAAATATATAAAAATATCAATCAATCAGACAACGAGCCTAAAAACGTAAACTTAAACACATCAGAATATCTCTTATCTCCCACTCAACATACATACAGCCATACATGTTTCCAGGGTGTACAGCGTGTACAGTTACATACAAAATGTCTCATGAGAAATTTATTCCTATTTAGAGCATCAGGTTTCAGTCTATAACCGAACACGATGCGTTAAATAAACTTTCGTATATCTTTAAACGAACGGAGCACAACATTTCTCTATCATCCCAGCCCCACAATCATAACCGAAACCATCGTCATGCTGCTAAGAAAATTACAATCTAATATTTTCATCTTTTTACCACAATCGGAACGATGATGTACGTATGTATATACAGCACTCAAAAACCTATAACTCATGTCCTCTACCATACCATACTATACATACCATTATCAAATTTTATAAATATTCGCAATTTTTATTTCGATACACAATTTTGTTTCCTTTCCGCTGTTATGTTCGGTGTCGTTGTTTCGATATAACGTAGAAAAAAACATAAGGGGGACCCGTACGAGTAGAGCACGGCATATAGTTAGGTGTCTATAGGACTGCTCTGATCTTTAAATAATTTTATCTAAACTTATCCCTTGACAAATTTGTCAAAATTTGTTTTAGCCGGAGGACATGTAGGCTTTGAATGGTATTTTACTTTTTCACATCGAACGAACTCATTTTTGTAAAGAAATTCTCCATAAATTTTAAGAATGAGTCCGTTTAAGGCTATAAAAAAGTAAAATTCGTATGTCCTCCGGCCTGTCCGTCTACTTTCATTGATGAAAATCGCATAAAATTTACTCGAGATATCAAGCCGAGTAGCTCAAATTAAGCCCACTTCATGGGCTCTAACTTCCCAGTCCAAGATCCGATTTTGACAAACTTTTTTTCCTGAATTGGTGTAATCAATACCTTCCATTTGCACCATCTATGAACTTTCTGCGAGCAATACCGCGGGTAATAAATGCGAGAAACCTCGAGCAGACCTCGAAAATAGCACTATTTCGACCATAACTTTGGATCGGATCGACCGATTTTGCTCATCTTCGAACTTAGCCTGGCTTTTTCGATAACAAATCAAGGAAAAGAGAGTTCGATCGAGATTGATTTCGTTTTACTGAAGTTATCGTGATGACAGACCGACAGACGGACATTTTTTAAATGCTGATTTGGCCTTACTCCGGTGTTAGAAATCGACGTGTTACAAACGTAAGAGTAAAGGCATGAGACCCTCGTACTTCGTACGGGTCTAAAAAGTCTCAGTCCTGATTTTGTATGGAGGATTTTTCTATTATACCAAAAGTTTTCCCTTTTTTATATGTTTGTCAAATGTATTGGAATTTTGTTAAAGATTTGCGATTTACGCCAACATAAATATTTGTCTCCTTTTATCCTACATCTCCCTCCGATATTTTACGTTGTGTACTATTGGATGCTCTCTGCACCAAATATTGTTTCTTGTCTACGGTTATCCTCATACACATCTACATTTTTGGCCTTTCGATGTTTAATATAGCAATACCATGGCTTCGTACACATTTTAATGGAATATGAATTTGGCTGTACATAGAAATCATATGATAGCCGCGGATGTCCGTTTCATTATAAATAAAGAACGAACGAATTCACCCGGAACGCGGAGGCTGTTTTTGTGTCGGAATGCAAAATGTCATTTTGGGGTGAACGAACACTTTTGATCAATTTTGTGCATTAATGCAAATTTAACTGAACTATTGAGAAATGTCTTCGCTTGACGAATTTTTGTGGAAGTAGATCATCATGTAACCCAGTTTATACAAAATATTGATATCGATATGGCGATGGGAATATCGCAACCTTTCTCAATTCTAGCACCATCTCATTGAGTTGCCGTCTGTAGATTTTTGACAAAGTCTTTTGAACCGTTTCTGACCAAAGCACTTCATTCAGAGACACATTCGGTTCAAAAGTCCAATTTAAACTTTCGGTTAAACGCAATTTTGACAATACTTGCAAATCTTTTAGAAATGGCTGTCATCTGTTATCGACAATACGACAATGATGACCATAATAAGAGATTGACCCGTCCAAGCATTCCCTTATGTACAAAAATTTGTGTTCTAGCAAAAGACCTAGAATCGAACCAAAAGGAAAACTTCAAACAAACGAAGTACCAGATTTGCCGAACATGTAACATCTGCCGATTCTCAAAAATTAGGGTTACACGCTGATTAATTACCATTACCGATTCACATACTTTGGAGATTTTAGCACTTATTAGACTGTTCGTACTTTCGCATGTATCACCTTCGTTCTACCTGAACTTGGATTCCTTCTCAGAACACAGTCCAAAAATGTTCTCAGTTTATTCAACACTTTAAGTTGGTTCCCCCTCCCGTTTGGTTTCAGTTTTTGGGTTTGAATAGAAAAACGTTTGTTCAAGAATTTTATGGTGGGCTTGAAAAGAGACTAGGTGTTTGGCAATTTGTGTAGAAACGTATGGTTTCTCATAGCTTTTGCCGCGTGATATTCAGATTTTATACTGCTGCACTATTGGAAATGATTCATCTTTTATCATCTAACGACATTTGTGGTGATTTTCATTTCGCATGAGCTTAATGAGTGAAACAGCATACTTGTATAGTTGCATTCCTCGTTTTCGCCTTGGGATACACTACAAATGTTTATTGGAAAATATAATGCTCGGAACTGGTCAGGTTTTCCCCTGACCTGAACCTGAACTAGAAACACACTATTTAAATCAGTCCAGGTTCAGGTTGACTTTGAATTTTTTATTTCAGGTTTGATGACTTCAGGTTCAGGCTGACCTGGAATTTTCATCGTATATGTTCAGGTTGACCTGAACCTGAAGTTGAAACTAATCAATGCAGAATAGGGAAGAATAGTTTGAGAGGAGGTTAAAATTCAAGTAGGATAAACTTCACAACACACTTGATTACACAAAAAATGGAGCAATCAATAGTGAAGCTTTCTACAAGTTTGGTCGAAGGAAGGAAATGGTTGGTTATAAAATTGTTTGCGGTTTCGTCTAATTTTTCCGCTAGAAGTTTTGTCCAAAAATTGAATTTTCTATTTTATTTGTTATAAAAACAATGGAGAGAGCGTTACAGCCAGTTATCGTTTGATATGATTTTTAGTGACGAAACTTGTCAGCCTTTGAAAGGAAAGAAACGATGAAAGTTGAAAGCTTCTTAAACATGGGAAAAGGAAGACGTTGAGTGATTAGATGTCTACACGTTCGTTATGTGTTTGTTCGACATTTACTTTCATATACATTTTGAATTTCATCATGTCGTCAGCCTACGTTCATTACATCATTATAAAACGAAATGAAAGGGAAAAATATTTAGATGTAAAATTTGCGCATCCATTTCCTTGAACGAAAAATAAAATAAGAAAATCTTAACCTTCATCATTGACATAAATAAGAAATGAGCTCATCAAGATAACGTCGATTGTGTTAAAACAAATGAAGAGAAACATTTTGTTGGAAAACACTTAGATCAATTTAACGTTCAATAATATAATGGGACCGTTCAAAAATCATGTCACGCTAAAAATAGAAATTTTCAGACCGTCCGCCCATCACTCTCATGCAAACGTGTTCGTCAATCAAAGTTATTACTGTCAAGTCATCAAAGTTACTCTGTATAATATTTGTGGGTTAAAGTAGCAGAAAAAAGAGTCGAGCCAATTAAATGTTTGAAACTTCCTGTTGGGAACAAAATCTTTTACTTCATTACTTTTAAGACCTTTTCTAAAGGGTTCAGAAACATATTTTCTGCAACGGCGCTGCGAAACGGTTGTTGAAATGGTTGTAGAGTGATTTCTTTGTTTACATGGTTATCGTTCCGTCTCATTCCAATTTTTTAGCACAGAGAACGTCGCTCGTGATTCGTGATGAAAGTAGAATCACGACGAAATGTAATATTTTTGTCACTCCCTAAAAATCCTGTCCGACCTAACATCGAACCTTCGACACTAAAGTTGACACCCCTAACCATTCGGCTATTGGGATACATAAACACAGTGAACCAATTTTTGAAGCGTACAGTCAACGTGGTCGTTGATAGCATTCTTCGTTCATAGAGTGGTTATGGCGAGGGTCATGGTTATCAAACGAGTGAAGTGAGTTTGATAACCCGTTTTCGCAACTTGTTGCATAAATCACTATGATAGCACTGTCGCATAATGGCATGCATTGTTCATGTCATCATTAGTTGGTTCATGCAGAAGCGAATTCGTTCGCTACTTCCTTCTGGTAAGCTTTTGCCTAATTAAAAAAAAGCCATCAACGATACCATCGTGTACGAAAAGTATCATTAATGAAATGTTATACAACGAACATCAAAAATAATTGTCGTTACGATTCATAGATTTAACCAATTAAACTCCACCATTTCATGGAAATAAAAAATGTTTCAATCGATTCGAAATTTTCATTTCCATTTATAAAACATAAGGGAGACCCGTACGAGTAGAGGACGGTATATAGTTAGGTGTCTATAGAACTGCCCTGCAATGTTTCT
>JANTFA010030673.1:0-15646 GCA_026413405.1 Phytosciara flavipes | reverse complement strand
AACTGAACGTAAATCTCAGAGAAATAATATATTTTATTTTATAAAAGGCCGCTGAATATAATTTATAAAGTTCACAGCGTACACGATTGTTAGTTGTTGTCATGCTGTGAGAGCATACATTTATTAAATAATTACAGCCACTGTGTCATGCTTTTTTGCCAACAACAACCCGCGACTTATCCACTTCTCGTTTTTTTTTTATTTTTTATTTTTATTAAACTTTGCGAGAGATTTTTGTTTTGTTTTAAATTGAATTTTTGTTGTATGTTCGACATGAATACCAAGAGCAAAGTCTTATGGTTTTATGGGTCACGATTCAGTGTTTACCCAGTTTTCGCAGAATCATTTTTGGTTTATCGATTGTTGTTATCAAATTGTACAGTAGATTATTTCGATTAACCTATTTTTGTTTGTGTTGTTGTCTCTTTGTTGGTATTTATGAAGGGGGTAACCACTGGCTACAAATCTGTCACAAATATTCCATTTGCACTTTTAACTTCCACTCAATTTCAATTTTAAAAATTTTCCAAAATTCCTCTAAATTTCAAAAAGTCTCGATTCAAATCCGAAAACTCCAACTTCATTCCAAAAGTTCCACTCGATTCTTAAAATTCCCGACAATTCTAAAAACTCTAATTCAATTCACGCTGTAAGTCCGCTTCAAAATTTGTCAACCCACTCTAATATGAAAATATCGTGAACATGGGTCATACAACGCTGCGTCTGCGATCCGAATCTTACGTTTCTTTTTAAATTTCGATCGGACCTTCGGCGTGAATTCCAATAAATCCAAATAATTTTTATTCCATCTCGAAATATTGAAATAATTTCAGTCTACAATCAGTTTACATGAATAGAGGTGGCACCGTTTTGTTTCTAAATAGATCCTACAAATTGTAACAGCTTAAATGACATTTTTCGCCGCAGACTTGTGAATACTAGATAGTTACTTCGGAAGGCGCAAAATCTAAAACAATCTTGATATTGAAGAGAATGAATGAATTATGTGAACCTGTGCATGTTCTGTTCATTTTGACATCCCTCTATAGACAATAAGATTATGTTTCGTTAAAATATTTCATTCACTTTAGGTTACAGTGCAAGTGACCTATTGATATCGTTGTAATGTTCCTGACAATTCCTGGGGAAAGAAAATAAGCGAACTAAAACACCAAATAATTCAAGAAGTGAACGAATTTCCAATTTAAACCAAAATCAAGATAACAAAAATGGATGAGTATTGAATTCTGGCTTTACTTTAACCGTCAAAAACATTTGATGACAACAATTCCGAACGATTTGTAATGGTAAAATAACGAAGAAATTAATCATTAAAAACTCCTGTCGTTCCGAGTGAGCTGCATTATAAAGAAATTGTAAAGCTGCTCACATACGAAAATTGATCAACCAGAAATCTTGAATTTCTTGTCTATTTTAAATTTCGCGCCTTTCTAAAGTAACCTCTTCTAGTCTCTGTAAGTCTATGGCAAGAATTTCTAATATTTCCACTAAAAACTCCGAAATTCAATTAAATTATAAAAGTTCCATCGGCATGCTTCGAAAATTCCACCAGTGGCTATACAGCCCTGCCGTATTTACAAAAATGTTTTACTGGTTCTGACCTGCGTGCCAAATGATTCCAGATTTCAGAAAAGAACACACAGAACAAATAATTCAAACGCTCGAAATGTCATTCTTTTGACAACAAAATGGGAATCGAGTCAATAGGGTGTTTGTTTGAATAGTATATCTATACCACAGCCGTTCGTGATTAAATTGTATTTCATGTGAAATTTCCTTAGATTAAAGTAAATCATTAAAAGTAAAAGGGACTTCATCATCGCCATATTAGCCAGTATCGGACTGGCTCGAAAAAGCCCATCGGGGGCTCCATACAACTCAATTGCAAAAGGCCCACAAAATAAAAATCTTCATCCAAAAATCAAAAAGGCCCATCGGGAATCGCCCGAAGTCACCATATGGCCAGTCCGAGCCTCCATATTACAATAAAAATATGAACAAACGGCAGAAAAAGACCATAATATAAACTAAAGCAAACCAAATCAACAAAAAAAATTGCTTAACAAGACAACACCGAAAAAACAGACACACACAGTCTTTATGAACTGTGTTCTCGACATGTTGTAGCAACTTGATGAATTGATGTGGTTAACCTCTTGTACGTTTTCATTCTGCGAATCACATTATGTTATCAACACATCCAAACCTACCTTTGAGAGGCAAAAGCAAAGCAGAAAAAAGGCAACTGACATGTTAAATGCTAATAAAGAGTCACCATATCACCCAGAGTCAAAGTATTGTATGAAAAGTGAGTTTTTCGACCCGCGTATTTTGAATTTATGGACGTTGTTGTTGTTAAAGAAAAGTATAAAATATACGAAAAATGTTTCTTTCTTCTTCTTCTTCTTCTTCTTAAAACAATTTTTTTTATAAAACATAAAAAGACAATAAATTCCCGAACCAAAGGTTTTTAAAAACTATGAAACGACACACGGACACAAAGCACAAAAAAGAACTTTTAAGTCTTTGTTGTGCTGCTAGATATGTGTCTCTTCTTCTTCTTCTTCTTCTTTTTTTTAATTGAAACTCGTGTGAATAAATAAAAAAAATAATAAGCAACACCATTACCG
Organism: Phytosciara flavipes; assembly: GCA_026413405.1. Lineage (NCBI taxonomy): Eukaryota > Metazoa > Arthropoda > Insecta > Diptera > Sciaridae > Phytosciara > Phytosciara flavipes. The sequence continues at coordinate 12,995 of JANTFA010030673.1, read as the reverse complement.
TCACGATGTTCTTTAAGTAAGATCTGATAGAATAAGCCAACGTCTCTATATAAAAGAGTTTTTAATTGATACTTTTTTCACCTTTCTGCTGCTTAATGGGTGGATAATAATTGTAAATCTTCATTTCACAATATATACAATACAGATATCTCACTGGGCTCCTCTCTACACTAGACACATGCATACGTAGTTAACGTCTTGCACGAGCTTGCGATTCTTTTTTCTCTTCAAATAGAAAGACAAAATCTTTTCGCTTCTGTACTTATACACCCTTTCGAACGCATAAAATGATTTTACGGGATCTTTTGAACCTTCTCATTACACAAATACACTTCCGGTATAGGTTGCAATAAAGGAGTTGTTTGCTCAGTTGTCCATGGACGAAATGATTTTTTTTTTTTAAAAAAAGCTAGTAATGCAAATCTCACTCGGTTCTTTTGCCTTTCTATCGCAAACATTGCATAGCTGATAATTTGTTATGCATTTCCATTAGCCAATCACATTCTAAAGCAGTAGTTAGAGAAGTATTTGCTGACCAATTAGATTATTTCTCGTGGCATGGCTTTTCTGCTGGTGAGATGCTACACAAGATTCTCTTTTTGTTATTCTGTCGACGAGGTGCTAGACACAGTTTGACTTCTGTCGATGGAATTTATTTTCATTTTCCCGTTCTGTCATATTGAGCAGGAGGTGAGTGATAGGACAAGTTGAATGTGAGAAAGATAAGATATAAGTGCAAAGTGTGAAGAAAATTAAATTTTGTGCAAATTTTGATAGGCGAACGTTTAGTTTGAGTGGCTCTTGTCTGCCCTGCCTTCGATCTGATGTTATGTGGCAAGTCCACAGCCTTTGAGCTGATGTTTCCCGATACTTTTCACATAGTAGGGATGAAGTACCTGGAGAGCTATGAATGTAATTACAGAATATTAGGATTGGAAGTCAGCGTTTGATGTGTTTGGGCGCGGAGCGATACAACGCCAAATCAAAGAAATTTTTACATTTTCCAAAGACAAAAAAATATTCCTTCCCTGATGTTTCTAGTTCAGCTTCGTCAGTCAACGCTGTTGCTTTACAGAATAGTTTCGGAACGTTGCTGGTGTATCAATTTTTGTTGAATTGCACAGGGCATTGTGTTGTCCGAATCTTATTCTGAGTAAATGATGAACGACATCGAATCTGTTTTTAGGAAATCCTTCAGCGAATAAGATTCAGCTGACTATACTAAAAGAATCAAGCTCATGCGGCTCGAGCTGACCCGAGCAGCATTCATAAGTATATTTTTACATCGATGGGTACACAATATAAAGAACTTGAACATTTGCATCTAATCGTTAATGACATTTATGAACTGAGCCGAGTTGTATCGATTAACTTGCTCAGCAAAGTATCACATGTCTGTCAACTTTCTTAAGCTCATTGTGTGTATGAAATTCGATCAGAGCGATATCACTATGTGATCAATTCGATTGACGTAAAGTGTATGTTAATGTGTGATTTTGTCGCAAAATGCGGTTCAATTTAAAATTCAATGAACTGATTCTATGATCTAGAATAATGTAAATTGTGCTATGGCTGGGACACACACTGTATACATGTGTATTGTGCTATGGAAACATAATATTGAATATATTTATTCGACCACAAACTATCCTTTTCTACGATGTAATAAAATCGTGCTGCACTCTCGATGATATTTTATTCAGAAGAAGAAGACGAACAACAACAACATCAAAAAAATGAAGCAAAAAACAAGTACAACAACAAAAAAGTGAGTCGAGCTCAAAGAAACGAATTGAAAAATTTCACTTTTTCTCATATTACCAACAATATTCACTCAACCGGAGTATACACAAAATGAAACAAATAATGTAAGAATGATGACGGCTTTGTGTTAAAATCAGTTGCATCCCATCGATGGATACCCCGGCAACCGAACAACCAAAAACAACAAAAAAAAGGAAGAGACAAACTCGAAAATCCGATTCCGAAATGTCGTGCTGTGAATATCTTGGCCAGTAAATCTAACAATTCTCAGCATTTTCTATATACGGTAGCGACACATCTCTCTCGTTTCCTCTATTATACTTTGTGTGTACGGACACAGAACCCATTTGGATTCACAGTATATTCCATTCGGGAATCAAAAACTTCATATAGATAAATGTAACTCAGTTTGTAACATTATAAAAAAGGTACAAAATGAAAAACACAAGAGCAGCCTCCACTGCTACACACACAGTGGAATCTGCTATGTCAATTGTTTTATAAATTATCAGAAAATGCATTCGACTTTGGCTTAGAATAAAAGTAATTCACGTGCAATACACACACTCGTATCTCTGCTCCTCGTTCTCTCTCTCTGTGTGCATGCACACAAAGCAGGTCTGGGAATTGGAACACATTAATCGAACACGATGTCTGTTTTGCATGCGGCAGTATCACTTCACCTCGTCTCTATTTCATTGTTTTTCTTCTAATGGTTTGACTAAATGAAAAATAACAACTAAATGAATAAATATATGGATGAGAAGTTCAGTCAAGTAAAAAAAAGTAAGCAAAGACGACGACGACCGTTATACTCGTCTTTTTAAAAGATACACTTAAGTAACACTAAGGTGTATGCACCGAGAGAGAAAGAAGTTAGTAATGGCAAAATAAATTATGCTTTTGGACTTGTCTCTTTACAGCCAATATTAGGTTCACAGATACATACCATACGAAATATCATAAAATTGTTTAATCTTTTACAAACAAGATGATCATCATTATAATGCACCTTTTTCGAAGGCAAACAACACAAAACAAGACTGCAAATCTGCTGTATGTTGTGTGCAGTTAATATTATTACCAATGTGAGTAGTACACTATTAGTTACCACTGGATAGAAATGAATGGAGATCTGCCAATGTATATCGATCGGGCTGTTGTTGTATCGATGACAAGTCGTTTACCAAAAGAGAAATTATGATCATTCAGTAAACGTGCACGGAAAAATGAATGTGATTGGGAAAAAGTGGATCAAATTATGACCATACTAATGATATAACTTTATGTTGTTGTTATTGTTATTTGATAAACAGTTACGTTAATGGATTGTTGATGGGATGTATACCATACACACAGACCCATTCTATACAGTATGCGCAGTTATGCCACAGTTTTTCTTCTTATCTTACAACAGCAGAGCAGCAGCAACTCTGAATATTATTTGATTAACTAATCAGTTCACTCTCTGTTATCGATGTAATGGATTCGTTTTCGGTTTCAATTTGTATGGTTTGGGTTGGGGGGACCAATATTGCTCTAAATACGACAAAGAAAAGTCACTGGATCGACGATGGGTAAAGTCGTGATCGAACGGAAATTTCGAGATGTAAATTCTTCAGCAGAGATTCATGTAATTGGACATCATTTCGTCCTTCTCACTACACAGGGGCGTATTGGTTTCGAGCGTTAAAAGTGATGACCTTTAACTCCGCTTCTCCCTGACCAGTTTGAACCAAATTCAGCCTGAACTAAGCTTAGGCTTTCCATAACCGATTACCAAAATTTGAGCGTTACATGTCTTTTGGAAGGGAAGTTGTAGTCAAGGTGCGAGACCTCTGTTTTCAAATGCGCCTCTTTGTCGTGAAAACGACGATTTGATGGATAAAGTTTTCGGGTGTACCTGATAGCTCATTTGTAAAACCCTCACACAAAACGAACAGAAATTCTCAACTCAGTCATGAAATGAGTGAAAGCCTCGTCACATTTTCTTATTTTCGGAAAAGCGTTGCAAGTCGGTGATGGATGATCCAGTGGCAGATAATCGTGAATCTTGAATGCAAAGCGGATTTTCTACAAATTCCTCCAAAAATTTTCTTTGATTTTCGAGGACTGTTTCGAGATTTCCTCGTTACATTAGAAGTCGTTCTCAAATGACGTCACACCTTGTGGGGGGTGTTTTTGGTCCTTTGCACAGTTGTTTGAGCTTTTTTTGCGATTTGAGGGGGGCATTTTTTATTGTCGATTTGACAAGGGGTGATGCAGTTTAGTACATGGCTTAATGCCTCGTTGATATTATTGTCGCAGTCACAATTTGGTGAATTCAGGAAGTTCCAACGATGCATTTGTTCTGTACAGCATTCTCCATTCTCTTCTGATCGGTAGTCTTCCCTTGTGTTTCTAGAGTTGTCGAACAAAATATTTGTTTGAGAAGTACGGGCCAACGTTCCAATAATTTTTCCAAATAAAGAACCTAGGTGACAATCGATTGTTTGTTAACTAGTGCTTGCTTGATCGAAAGCTCATATCTCCCTGTGTCGTCAAGACAGCTCTATGGGCGGCTGGTTCAAAATACCTTCGTTCTTGTCACTTTCCGTCTGACTTCTGGTGAAGGAATGTATAACGTAAGAGCGAAAGCGTAAGACCTTCGTACAGGTCCAAACACAATTAAAAATAATAGTAAGGATCGCTGAGATAGACAGGCAACCAAACACCATGCGATGTGTGTACACAACGATACTGATTTCAAAAATCTTAATTGAAACAAAATGAAAATGAAAAGTGGTTTGCTGATAGACATTCTTAACGAAACACACCATGCAAAAACACATTCGCCTTACCAGCAATGATAATTGAAATTGAAATGTTTGCCAAGCGTTCGTTCCTAAATCATAATAAAGTAACTACTCTTCTCTCTTCCACTGGCTTGTAAATCAAATGTTACGTTCAAATAAATGCATTATGAAAACTGATGGCATGCTGAAGTGGAAGGAAAAAAGTGTGCTCCACAAACTATAATATTCATTTTTATAATTCATTATTACCTGTACCTCTACTGTGCTGTGCACATATGCCATGGGTCTTTTAGAGGAAGGAAGAAAAAAAAGTGGCCATACATAATAGGCATCATGCATTGCGCAAATAATAAAATATATTCATCAAGACCAGCGAGTGTGCACACACAACGTTTCGTTGTGCATATTATTATAATCATCTGATGTATGTGCATCGAAAAATTCATTTAAAGAACATAAATTTGCATACCTCATACTATGATTTAAGCACTGATTATGCAAGATTTATATTTTATATATATTTTCATATGGCCGTAACTATAATAGTGCTTTTGCAGAAAGGCATTATCACTCTTTAAGAAACAAAAAACTTTTTCCATAGAGAAATACTTGGCATAAGTGCTTTCGGAATACAACGAAAATAAAAAAATAAAAAAATTCTAAACTGTTAACGAGTGCATGGGCGATGGAGGAAAATAAACAAAACTGATAAGAATCGTAATTTTCACCTCGATGCCTAAGCCAAATAATGTGATGTTGGTAGGAAGTGCATATATTGTGTAAAAGAAACACCTTACTTTATAACCAATTTTATGCAATAGAATCAAAGAATGCATATTATCGTAGCACTCTAGCTGCAAGCAGCAGCACTCGAAAGTGAAACGTCAAATTTGAAGTCTATTCAACGCATACGTGTTCAACTGTTTTAACTAACACAAAGGAAACATACCTTCTGTCTGTATACGAAAGAAGTTCAGAACCTACTATGATTAGATTTATCAGCTTGAGGTGGCCATTGCTAGCCATAGAACACATGTCATTCTGGTGTTCTTTGTTCCTCCCTCGGTCATCATCAAATCTGTTCACTCTACGAGAACCACTACCCATCTGTTTCCCCATAATTCAAGAATCGTGGAGCTCCAGCGGCTCTGAGTCAGTGGTTGATGTTGCCGCCTCGCTGTCCCCGCAGGGGACCCACAGTGTTCTTTGTCCAAAGCGTAATGTAAGCGCTCCTTACTAGAAAAAATTTGACCCCTGGATAAAGCAGCCCCGCACTGAAAAAAGCTTAAAAGTGTCTCTGGTTGGAAAAGCCAATTTGATTTGGCCTGACCAAACAAGGACAAGCATTACTCATAACCAGCGCACAAACAGGCAATCTCAGCCGAAAGAGATTCAACAACTCTGCGAACTCTCTCTGCAATGAGCCTAAACAGAATCCAATTCAGGCAGAAACAGAGCTCAGTGCCATGCCAGTGCTGAGTTATCCATCAGTCACTCGTAGCCTTTCAGTGACAATGTCTGTAACTTCAGTCCAAAATTGACATAACACAGCTTCCAGGCAATAGCCTCATTTCGACGAGGCGACTCTACATGTCGCCGCTTCACAGAGATACAGCTGATGCCCAGTTGATATTCCGAAATGAATACAAATTCGCCTGATTTACCACGTAACAAAACAATTCCGAGCAAACTTGATCGATTTATCTCGTTGACATCGTTGACACCACTATTTGTATACAACACGAACAATGTAGATCAAGAACAATCGACGCACGTCTTCACTGAAATAATTCTTGCCAAATTATTTCAGCGTACCTAGAACATACCAAATATCTTCAGGTTGGAAGCCGGCATGATTTTAGTAGAGTCCAGATAGTTTCCAGTTAGTGCTTGAAGCTAGAGTGCTATGATATTATTAAAGCCTTCATCACCTGCGAGATGAGAGGAGAGAGAGAGAGACGGGACAAAAACCACTAATCGATTTAATTTTTACTTTTCAATGCGCTTATGGAATTCCGTTGAAACGAAGAAAAAAAAATCCTAAGCTATTCGTAGTCATGCAGAACAAATTGTGTTAAATTTCACAAATGTTCCGCAATATGAGTTAAAGGATTTTGCATTGTTTATCGAAATGGCGGTGGTGTTGTGATAGGGGGTACACACACACACACACGGTGTCGGTTGTTTTTTATTGTTATTATTTCTTTCACTGCCCATAATGTGTTAACACTATGAAATTATTTGCCATTGAGCGTTTCGAACCCAATGCTTCTGACTCAGTGCAGTCTGTATGCAACAATACACCTCTCAATACATGATCAAACATTATATATCTGCAGCCTGTGTGTATACATTACGTTCGCATGTTTACCATGGTATTATGTCGGAAGAGTTATTGTTTCATCATTTCCATGATAACCATATAAACGCATTATAAATTCACATATGATGGCGTATTAGAAACAATAAAGTAATTTCATATTACATTACGGTGGTTTTTACCGCAAACTTATTTAATAGATGCGCCGATATTTGTTATTATTACAGTGGAAGTACGTATCATCTCTGTCTCTCTCTCTATCTGGACCCAGAAAAGAACAAGTTACAGATTAATGTAACATCAATGGAATCGCAACCTTTTTGTTTGCATTTATTCGATTCAATTGTGTAATTCGTTGCAATTGAGGAGTACTGGCCATAATTAAACTGTCTCAGCAGCCTCACATGAGACGTTCAGTTTATATTTATAATGCAAGTCGAATACTATGCGTTTAAAGATGCGTCACTGCACCAATGATTAAATTGTATGCTCCTCCGGCCTCCGGTGAGTGGAGTCTTCTTTTTCGATGTAACAGTACCATTATATCCACAAAGATAACACTTATTAGCATCTGGCCAGCAAGCTTTACATTAGAAAATTCTATCCTGGAACCGATGCTTTTACAAGACGAAACCTCTGAATGGTATCGATCTATTTGATTTCACGATCAATTTTTCACTTTACCTATGTCACATTCGTTGAATGAAATTTATTGAATTCACTCATTCGCTGTATGGCGAGCATTGAACATATTCGGATGCTCTGAGCGTTGTGGCTTGTTGTGTATTTGAATTAATAAGACCACACACAGTACAATCATCATTTTACCGATAACGATCAAGCGTTTAAAATGAACTGAACTCATCACATCATCCCCCTTTTATATGCAAAACTTCATGTTGTATAACTAATGACGTACAAGACGACGAACTAAATGAAACGAAATATATCAAACAAATGAAGTAGTAGATCGATTCCAAACAATCCAGTAGGTGGACGAAATTGTCTTTTTTAGTAATGTTAGCGGCAGCCTATGTATGAGGACTCTTTCCATCACCTTGTCCCGTGACTAAAAACTGTGCGTTGAAATAGCTCAAACCCTATCTGGTATACTAGTGATCCTCTTTCAAATGAATCAAACATGCTACTAGGAAAGTTTCATAGATTTCGTGATATTTTAGTGCAACGTTTGTTAGGCACGGGACATGGTCCTGGTCATAATGATAATGCAGACATATAATCAGCTATAGAAATAAATTTATGAGAATTTGAGTGTGCATAATGACTCAGTTCCTTCGTGAGAAATTTGGTTTCGATTCCTCTTGACCTCAACTTTCATCCAAACTTTATGCTGAAAAACAGAAACACTCAAGGACACTCTAGGAAACCAAATCTGTAGGTCCATAAAATTCAAAGTTAATTTTAAGTCGCGAAAAACCAAACAAAAGGTAAAAGCATCGTCTCATTTTTCCTAGAGTACCTAAGCACCCCCTTGGCAAGCATACAAAACTCAATACGTCACACGGAACCGTAAGTATTTTGTACTTGCGTCGTAAGTGACCATAGTGCAGTTCTGGCTGAAAACGGAAATTTCGTCACTTTTTCGGCAATGACTCTGTACCAAAAAATGGTATCCCACCACACAATTCGGTCTTCTATTCATTCAATATTGTCTCAAATCGAGTTGTTCGCAATTCAGTACAAAAATGATGAAATGACCAGAAAATTCTATTCCGCCATACAAATAATTCGAAACGGCAAGCAAATCCACATATTGCATAGGACTTTGCATACATACGGTTCAAGACGATTTCAAGTCTGTGTTATTTTTAATTGTTTTCCAGGAAACATTTTAAAATTGAACGATACATGGGCACCGAAACATGGACATATATTCTACATGTTTGTTTTGGCTCTTGTATATACGCTGCTATTTGCGTTTCCTAAACTCCCTATGTACAATAAAAACCATTTTTTTTCTTTCTGTTTTTGTTTTCTTTTCCATCAGATACAAAGATTTATTTAAGATAGCAAAAACCATTAGATTGGAAATGTTATGAGTGGGATGCGTTTGTTAGTGCATTTCTGATTTGTGTTCTTAATTGAAAGAAATGAGTTACTTGTTTCGGTCATGTACAAAAACGAATGTCATGTCGAGGAGATACCCATTAATGTAAAATTCAATTACATTGCGTAATTAAGTATCATTAGTATTATATAAAATGCCACAACAACAACGGCCTTTAACGAAATTAGAGTTGTGGTGGGTTGTAATCGATATATGTATGCGAAAATGTAACATTTAATTAGACTCTGAATGGCATTACAACAAAAAATTTCCTCTTCTCTTTACAGATTATCAAAATGCTGCCGAAAGTAAATAGTTTCATCGTATTAGTTCTATTAGCAACAACATTAACAACCGATGCCAGACGATCACGAATCGATCTGCCCATAGCCAATGCTGATGAAGCACCAGCTAGTGATAATGTGGCAACGGCCAGCGGTACTGAAGAAGTCAAAATACCTGTAGCCGCACCGCTCGAATTCGTTTCACAAGCATCAGTTCCTGCTCCAGCATCGGTCGCAACGTCATCAGCAGAAGCACCAGCACAAGCAGATACTGATAGTTTGACGGCTGTCGGTGAAATTGAAGAGGAATGTGATCCAGACATGATTGGATTTGAAATTGTTACCGGGTAAGTGTACAAAGAAAATGATTTTATGTTCTAGTGACACACCCAAAAATAAACAACGGGAAAAGCGCGGAATGAAGTGACTGTGTTGTGTGCTGTGGGGGAAATGAAGTATTTATGTACAGCAGTGATTCCATATGATTTAACAGATAAAATTTGAAAAAAGGAGTAGCGTTTGTGTATGATTGCGGCACAAGCGTAAATGGATTTTCATTTATATTTTAACGCACTAGTGCGCAAAAGTGACGTTTGGAAAAATGAAGATCCCACTCCTTTTTATAAAACCGTGTTGCTTACTTGTGCCGAAATGGAGATGTGAGAGGTGAAGCCGAGGTTGACAACACATCGTCAAAATAGCTATTCCATTTCCACACAGTTAACATAACAATAAAATGTATCGGTGTATCTACAATGGTGTGCAATAATATTATTAGTTATGCGACAAAAAAAGAATGAAAAATAAGAAGACAAACATAGAATTGCATCCGCACCCTGTTCAATTATAAAAGAATTCTTTTGCACGCCAAGAACACACATTAAAAATCCGAGTTAAATCCTAACTACATAGCGCTAACGCTAATCGTAAAAAATATTCAATTACGAAATTTTATTATTGTGTAATGGCGGTCAATAAGGAAACCGCTTACATAGATAAATTATTACATTAAAAGCACACGATTCAACGAGACAACTATGGAGAGATATAATTTATAATTCATAAATTGTTCAAAGTGATGGATAATCGTTACAAATAATAATGCAATGTGTGTACGTTGTAACTGCATATCTGACAAAAAGAAAATGAATTTGAAAACAAACCGCGCACACACACACACACTGCATCATTCAAGAGCCATTTAATTAAAATCCAATTTTTTTCTCCACCATTGCAGTTACGTTTTCTCAGCACCTGGAAAACTATTAGAATCGATTCCTGGCACATTAATGTTAACCGATTGCTTGGAGGCTTGCCAGAGTAACGATTCGTGTCGTTCAGTAAACTATGAAACGGGGCTATGTGTTTTGTTCTCATCAGATTCTGATAAACTTCCAGGTAATTAAATCAATCAACTGCAAAAACTATTTACCTCAACTTTCTGTTTTTTATAAATTGATAAATATTGCGCTGAGAAAATGGGAAAAAATTTAAAAAAAAGTTTTTAGTCAATTCGAACTAGAAGTGTTGGATCGCAGCACTCTAGCTTAAAGCGCTAACGTACTTTTGTAGACATATATGCTCCAAATTTGACATCTCACTTTTAAGTGATAGTGCTTGAAGCCAAAGTGCCATGGTTGGATTTATTCATTTGATAAAATTATTTGAAGTACAAGATTTGTAAGTTAGTTCAAGTGGCAAATTGTATTGATCTGAGAAAATTTAGTTCGCTACAAAGGATAAAACACTCCGAATGCGGTCTCAATCACATATATTGACGAATGTCCGAATGTCTACACACCAGCATCTAGAGACTCAGACTTCTTATGAAAAGCCTGGGACCAGCATGGGTCCTTCTGACCGCCACCAGACATGTTAGAATTTGATTCAATATAATATCCAACGAAGTACAATGATCAGCTTATCAACCATTCGACAAAATTCCCACAAAGGATGTGTACCTCCAATGGTCATTCACACAAGAATATTAAAAGGCAATCCGCTGAACATGCAATTCGCAAAAGTCTGCTAGTTTGCTAATCTGCTCGTACAAAAACATCAGAATCGCTACACGTACCTGTCGCAGTCTTTAAACACATCGGATTGGCACTATATAGCCTAACCACCGCTAATCACAGTCAAATTTTCGAAACGTTCCTAATTGTTCCTTATTCAACTTGATGCTTGCAAAGCGGTTGGTATTAGTTTCTGAGATTGAAAGATTTTATTTGTTTTCGAAACTATATTGATACACTGACTGACTGACTGACTGCTATATTATCTTCAAAAATAATAAATTCTCTGGACAGAGCTTTTAATAATTTTATACGGAATATACAATTCACCTGACTGCACCTAAACATCATATTACATTCCGTTAGACATATAATCTCGAAGCTGCAGAGGCTGCCTATCCTCAGCCACCAATCAAACAATAACGTACATTACTAGGCATTTTGTGTGTTTTTTATTTTCACATAATTTAAACCAGAGTGTACGGTACCACAGATATATATTTGCTCAATTTACATTATCTTGCTGCTCAAATTACCATGAAGTTTATCAATCGAAATAAATCCATTTGTTTTAAAGCGTACACGCACACACATTCCTGGATGTTCAAGTAAATAGTAATTTACCAGAAAAACTCTTTTTTCTTTTCTTTATTACAAACAAACGAAGATGAAAAAAAATCACTCCAAGAAAATCGTTCAGAACACAAAAAAAAATCATTTTTTTTATCAATCATTGCGGTATTTTCATTCGATCATCATTTGCCTACCACATTACAACTCCCAGGCAGAGTGATTCATAAATAAAAATGATAAATTAAATTATCAGCGATAAATATATCGTAAAATCAATCAATTTTAAATATGAAGTCCGTTTTGTTTCTCAATATTAAGAATCGGTGAACATTTTGAAATATTGCCGCGATTTTATTTTTTATTCGTTTGGAACGGTTCCTGGCGTTTATTATGGTCGGTATAGATAATATCCATGAAATACGAACAGATAGATCTTGATGATATAAATCTTGTACTTCACTAGTCTGAGCACCTTTTTTTCTATATACGAGAAACAAACCTAGCAATGATCACTTATTTAGCTCACTATTGTCGATAGCAAATGAATAGCAAACGTTTTACTTCGTTATGTTCCTGTCTAATATGCGTTATAGCATTCGAGTCTTCACCCCCTCAGTCTATGAAAAGATGGTCCTTCTTTAATAATAGCAAAGCCGATCGGAAAATATCGGCGCTGATCAAGTCTGATAAATGAAAGTTTTGTTTTTTGTAGACTTTTGAGGATTGGTAGGTAACACAGAAAATAACTGGAGTCTACGGTAATCACAGTTAGACACTGCGTTTCTTTCGTACAGACAGAAGGCATGATTTCTTTGTGTTATTTAAAACATCCAACGTATGCAATTTTGTATACATACATACCAAATACTCCAAATTTGACATATCACATTTGGGTGTTGGTGCTGGGAGCCAGAGTGCTATGCTTCAATACATCAGTGACAGCTTGGAGGTTTAAATGTTGAAGATGTTTATAATTTCACGATCATAATTTCTACAATGTTTGTTGAGATGAAGCGATTCGAAAACTGAATTGAAACTTGAATGAAAAATTACTTTATGCCCCATTTGTCTGACGGTGGATTCGAACCCTCGATCGTTGGTTTGTGAAGCCAACACGTAAGCTCTCTACACCACCAGAGCCGACATAAAGTAATTCTCATTGCAAGTTCATGTTAT
>JANTFA010030562.1:0-15646 GCA_026413405.1 Phytosciara flavipes | reverse complement strand
CACCTAAATCAAGTTTGCATGGCGTTATGAATTTTTTGTATGAGAAGTGGTGTGTAACCCGCGTATCTGTATCGGCGGCACCTCCACACAGTATATTGCCTTGGAAAGTCTGTGATGGATTCAAATTTGGTTCAGCCGCACCGTAAAAATATTCTTGTTTTACCTAGCGACTGTAGCAAAAACTTCGAGGTCATGTCGTTCGAAACGGTATATTTTGTCAAGAGTGATGAAAAGTTAAATTTTTTGGTACTAGACTTCGCCACGTTAGAACCAACTTACGATTTGTATCGACAATGCACTGTCAAGCAGCGAAGCTGTGAATCTGCAAATGGTATAGAGTGACAGAATCTTATCGAGTTGGCTATTTTTTCCTTTTTTTGAGTGCATTTGTATGAAAAGAATAGCCAACTTTGATTATTCTTGCTTATTTAAGCCATCTATTTGACTTACCATACTCACCAGCTTCGTTGCTTGACATTGTGTCGGTATCGCAAAATTCCACTTTCATCATGAGTCACAATTGTTACACGTTTAAACGACGTTTATTGCGATTAAAAGCTAAAATGAGACAAAGCACAACAATGTAAGCAGAAGAGTCTTTTCACATTTCATGCTGGCCATGACCTCATTTTGGTGGTGCTACCCAAGATATTAAAATTTCAGAACGCACGTGAGTGGTACTCTAAAAAGAGAACTGGAACTGGGGTACTCCCTTGACTGAAGAACATTTGTCGAGAACTCAGGGAAATTAAGAAAGTGCTGAAAAGGTAATGTATTGGGAACACTCAAAATATGTTTGAATTTGTATGGATCGTAAGACAAAAGGGATTTTCCATTTTTGCATCGATCCAATTCATTATTGTAAAATAAATTTGGAAGATGAGTTCGTTTTAGACTACAAACATGCAAAATCCGTATGTCCTCCGGCTTATACAACTTGGTCATTCTCTGTCTCTTCTTTCATTGCTGACAATATGCTTCGAAAAGTGTACCTTTCATTTTTTGAAGCACTACTTCCGACGTCCATAGTAAATTCATTACATAGCTCGAGATAAAAAGTCTCGTTCTCATGTGCTTAGTCACCTCGGCTTCGCATCAAATCAAATAAATTCACACTAATGTCAGCAGTAAGGACAGATTCATCATTTTATGCTACAGAGCCATCTGAAGTTTGCAGTCGAACATGATGATGTTGAGTTCCAACAGTTATCAGAACTTTCGGCGAAAGTATTACCTGAAAACATAACTTTGAATTTGCCGCTCAAAAACGACCGTTTATTCATTAATGAAATTTGATGCGTTTGATGGTCAAGTTTTTAAATTTTCTGACAGTGACAGGTAAATTTCATTATACCCACACAAAGTAAAAGATTCAGTTTGTTTTTGAAAACTATAATTTGTTGTTGATCATGGCAAGAACGAAGAAAGGTACGTAAAAGGCTGCGTTAGATTGAATATTGATGCCATTCAGTAACAAAGAATTGGCTCCCGGAATTTTGATGAAATTTTGACATTTCTTTTCCATTTGAAAACCTAGCGTCCAACGATCAACAAACTCGAAAGTCAGTAAGACAACAGTCGAGCTCTTCTGCCGAACTAGCGAATAAAGCCGCCAGTACACCGATACGATCTTCGACCACTAGTAGTGGACCACTAAGTCGTTCGTTGCGTTCTAAGAACGAAAATGTTAATTTGGATGGTACATTTACGACGGACACTGTTACGAATGAGGATAACGTCAGTGCAATTACCGACGATCTTGAAATTTCTGGTGTTTCCGCTTTGTCAGCTTTGATGACCGACGATAGTGAAGCATCATCCGTTATCGATCTGACTGAATCCATTAATAAACCAGAGGAAAACAGTGAGTTAACGAACGGTGATGATCATGAAGGATCAGCTCGTCGCAAAAGTATTAAGAAACCGTTGAAACGACTGGCTCGCACCACTACTACTCCCCATTATAACATTGCCAATGGGAGAACGTCAAAGGGAACTCCATACATTCGTAAGGTGTCCACAGCTAATCATCGAAATCACTTGGCCAATGAATTGAAATTCTCTACTGGCAAGAAAGAACGAATCGCCAATGAAATCAAGAAAAGTGGCACCGTGAAGCGCGTAACATTTAACAAAAGTCCATCGATGAAAGCATCATCCTCGACATCAACA
This sequence comes from Phytosciara flavipes, assembly GCA_026413405.1. NCBI lineage: Eukaryota > Metazoa > Arthropoda > Insecta > Diptera > Sciaridae > Phytosciara > Phytosciara flavipes. The sequence continues at coordinate 13,474 of JANTFA010030562.1, read as the reverse complement.
GTGAAATTGAATCAAACGCAACTGGATTCGACAAAGAAAAAACAGTCGGCCGTTAAAATGCCCAATTTCAGCGACATTCATAAGAAGATGTTTGAGAAAATGGAATCGATTGATGTGACTGTTCGGAAGCGTGAAGAACGTAAGCAGGCGGCTTCAACAACAAAGAAAGAAACCCAAGGTAAGTTCGACAGATGTTGGTACTATTCCAAATGCACCGGCAGGGCATTGTCTAATTTCCAATGCTTTCAGTTTCAACCCAAGGCCCATCCACCACATCGAAAAAAGTCGTTCGTAAATTGGACAATCCCCAAACGGTTGCACCAAATATTCCACTAGCTGACATTGCCGAAATAGTAACCAAATTGCCGAAACCAGTGCAATCAAAGTCATTGAGATCGGCTCCGATAGCCGAAGTGCTTCAAGAACGCTCGAATCGCAATGCCGTTTTCAAATTTACCGGTAGTTCGGATCCCAAAATCTTATCACAACCCGTACCCGACAAAAAGACCGTAGAAAATCGTACTGCCAGACGTCAACAAGCATACAAATCTCGGCCTGGACAGAAAAGTGACGCACAAAGCTCCAATCGTTTGAGGGGCGTTCGCCTGAATCGTCGATTTGACTTACAGATGAAATACAGAGAGAATCAAAACGACTTGTAGCCTTTGGCGCATTTTGTAGCCCATTTTGTCATGTTACTTTAATCCAGTTTCCATTTTGTTGAACATTTTATGTCAAACGAAAGTGAGGTCCGAGGAGGACCAAACTTATTTTGGAGAGAGGAATTTTTTTTTAAATTGTTTCACGTTTTGGCTGTTGTTTTGTGCTCTTTATTTTGGACGAATTACATTGAATAGAAAAGTCAAGCTGTCGGGTGTTTTATGTCCCTATGGATCAACAAATGATGTCACACCAATATGCAACTCTATACCAGTTTGTAGGCGAAAGGTAATTGTAAATGGTCCAGTCTGTTGATTTTGCAAAGTCGAGCAATTCATTTATGCCTCAACAGACGGCAAGCATGTACTACCACTTTTTCACTATTGTCTAGTCAACTACTCCGTTTGATATAACGTGAGAAGGTCTTTCCAACGCAGCGTTAAATCGACCACATTCAAGAAATTTATGTGTCCAGCCCATTTGACGGATTGTATAGCCAGTGATCGATGCTGCTGCTGTTTGGACTCCTAAAAAACAATTCCGTTTTTCTACAGCATCGTGAATATAATTGGGTGCCATAAACGTAACATAAAAGACTACAGTTCTCGCCACAGGTGCTGATTTCCTTGTCACTCAAACAGATAAGACAAACGTCCTAGTCATTAGAACAGTCAAGAAGTAGACTTCTAGATTTCATGCGATTATTTCGTTTCACCCTATCGTAGGTATAAAACACTCTCTGTCGACTACTTAACATCAACTTCAACACCAGATTTTATAAAAATGTTCCAAGTAGTACCCTTCCCAAACGAATGCTGAAGCGTTTTGTTTTAGCGAATGAGAGGTTTTTAGCGTGAGCCGAAGGCGAGTTCTGGAATCAAATTCGCTTAAAAGTCTTTTAGACAGATGTTATCATTGGGCAAGAAGATTACTTTACTCGCCACACTCCTCGAGAACTCATTTTCAGTGACGGACACTAGCGTTAAAATTCATTTTCGGAGGGCTTAACGTGTAAAACGTTGTTGCATCCCTTGCTTTCGGTTCAAGCTCCACTAGTCAAAATAAAAATTTCCGATTTTTCATAAAGAGTTCTTCTGAAAGCAATTGAAGCGTCGATTTTAGGTACACTCTGCATTCAAATATTGGCAAACTCTTACTAAATGGTGAATATGGACACCAGACACCAACCGACTCCGACTTCACTATACGACCGATGTATTTGAAACGCTATGCCTCCTAGATTGCGCTAGGCCAGCCAAGTAAGTGATGAGGGACAATCAGTGCTACCTTTAGCTTTTTGCGCCTCGGACAATTTAGAAAAAATTTGGTAGAGACAAATGGTGGGCGCTAAATGTGAAGGCTGCAAGCGAAGTGTAACTATTTGAATTGACTCAAGAAAACGTTTTTTTAAAAGCGCGGCCGTAAACTTGTTGGGATCCAAGACGCAGCAAGGATAGTTGCCCTTTTTGTCGATGTGGAGAAAGTGGCACTGAGGACAATCAACAACATAATTGGTAATTCCGATCTCCAGATTCACCATCTTATGTTTGTGTTGTTGAAAATTCCGATCTCACGTTTTGCGGGCACCAAATTTAGAAAAATCAAAGTCGTCACGATCGTATGCTTCGTCAAATAATATTGTGATGTATTCGTACGAAGAGCAGGAGTTTACAATTTTCTTATTTCAAAATCTCCGCGGTGAACGGAGTGTGTCGAGAGTATTTTTACGAACTGCATTTACGTACCAGTACACCTAGAAAGGGAAATCATGCGATCAATCTGTGATGTTCTCATTCCAAAAATCTTGTCTAGTTTATATACATTGTCAATTCGATTCAGTTGAACCTGCGCCATTATTGTCTGGTTGCATTTCTAGCGATTTGAGTATTTTCAAAATCCGACATCGGTTAGCCAGATGACGCGAAAAGTTACAAATTAGAACCAATCGTCCACAGAGCGTGCATGTTTCGCTTTTTCTTTTTCCAAATTCGTCACGGTTTTGATGTGTCACGCGCATGTGATGCAGGATGGTGGTTTTTTTGCCAAAATTCTTTGTGCAATCCCCATACGGGCACTGATATTTCAGTCCTTCGATGTCTAATATTTTCGGAATTGATGGTTTACCTTTGGCCTTTTTTTGCGTCATGTTAGCGGCGATTTAACTCAACAACAATTTCACACATGTTGTCACATCAGCTAGACGAACGTTTTGAATTGCACAATTCTGAGAAAGGGACTGACGTTTAAACAATAGTGAGGAAATTAATCACATCCTAAAAACACCTTAGAACAAAGACACTTCACGATAATAGTAGATTACTATACCAGGGAAGAAATTTGATATTTCGTATTCGAGGGCTTCAGTCCGAGGTACTTTTACGCATCGTGATACGAAAAAACAAATTATTTCCCGTGCGTAGAATGCTATTTTACTTAACGAGCGAGGTAAAGGGCGCTCTAGTCTCAGGAGAAAGACATTTCAATAAAAATTGTACTTTTCATTCGTCAGTGTGATGACTGAAATAGCTTAGCCCACCGGATGAATACTTATTGTTGATAAGCCAACAATGACTTCAAGCACTAGGAAATGTGTTTGTGGTAACACGAGTTATTTTTTGTCAAACGTGGTTTATGATCAAAAGAATGCAATGAGCTGCAAAAATGTCGGAAAGAGTTTAACATAAGGGGGACCCATACGAGTAGTTCGCTGTATATAGCCAGGTGTCTACAGGAAGGCATACATCTTAAAACTGGCCTAGAGCACTGCATCTCCAAATTATTCCATTGAAACTCATCCGTTGTTAAAATTCCTTCCAGCAATCTCGATAGTCCCGCACGAAGTCTAATTTGGAAAATAAACTATGGAAAGAATCCACCAAAATCAGGTTAAATTTGTTCTACATATGGACGAAAACACTAAAATCCCAAACGGTGGCTGACAATCATTTTCTTAGGTCATCGAAAGCAATTTTACGGCATTACGGTATTCATTACCATTCAAACAAAAAAAAGATCATGAAAATCGGATGAAATTTACTCGAGATATCGCCAAAAAAGTTCACCTTCACTACCAAGTAGCTCAACTTAGGCTCAGCCTATGGACTCTAACTTCTGAGCCCGCCATCACCGAGTTTGACAAACTTTTTATGCCTGAATTGGTGTAGTCAAGACCTTTCATTTGCACCATCCTTGTGCGTGCAGCTGTACCGCCGGTAATATCATGCGAGAAACCTCAACACAATACTCGAAAATTAGGACTATTTCGACCATATCTCTGGATAGGCTCGACCAGCTTGATCATCTTCGAACTTAAGCTGGCATTTGCGAATACAAATCGAGGGAACCAAATCCCTCAAGATCGATTTCGTTTTATTCAAGTTACCCTTTTCTCGGAGTGACAGACATTTTATTGCTGATTCGGCATCTAGCGATGACCACAGATTTGAATTCGACGTGTTACAAATCTAAGAGTGAAAACATAAGACCCTCGTACTTCGTACGGGCCTAAAAAGAGTTGGAAAAGAATGAAACAGGGAAAAGGAGTTGCAAATTTAATGCGGGACCGCTCGCGAGAAACGCACAAACTGTGCTTTGTATTTATTCTCGATGGTTCAAGGTTCGATGGATTCAGACATACTTATTCATCTGTTATGGATTCGAAGTCTGAAGTCAGAGTCTTCGCGTTCGTCTGGTTGCATTTCATAACTTCTCCTGTGATGGATCCATAGAATACGCCCGGGTACCTCAATCGGCGATCAAAAGCTTCTGTGTCGGTAACAAAAAAGAAACATCCGAGACCTTAATTCATGTGCCTTTTATTTTAATAACAAATTATTCGTGTTGACAAATGCATCCATTAATCACAAAAATTTTCGTAGGGTGTGGGCCGGACACCCAAGCTATTACGTTCTCTTCAAATAAAACCAATGCGCTTTCGAATTTCATCAAATCTGTCGGGAGTCAATCCGGCATGTATGTCGTGTGACTGATGGTGAACTTTCGAATATTCGAATGAAATAAAATCGAAATGCTATCCACAAGCTTGACATGTTATACGCACCGCTGGTATCTGACATTGCAACATCAAATTAGCTGATTCATCAGACAAATTTTGTTAAGTGAGATTCCGGCACACAGCCGGACATCAATCGTTGTAGCCCAGACAGGATCGAAAGCATGTTCGTTTTATTCTATTAAAAATGAGTCGCAAATATTTGAGAGTCCCAGCCATTCGATTTTCTACTCAATCATCCGAATCGGAATAGCTCGGAAACATGTTCGTCGGCTTATTTGAATTGCGATAAAATTCAATCGAATTATGTTGATCGCGCAGTATTTCCTTTGATTTATTGGTGCACGAATCCAACACCCTTAAGTTATAACAAATATCACGTTTAGATACATCAGCCGATAAATCAGCAGCCAATTTTTTCACAACACTGTTTAGTTCGCTAGAATTGCGTTTGTATGCCATTGTTGGCGACACTTCGGTCAGTTCACCGTAGTCCAGCACTTGCCAATCGCCATTCTCCATGTTCCATGTGAACAGGGTTCGACTTTCGAAATGCTTACGATGGAAGACGCAGTCTAAATTTTGATTGCTGGTACAATTGATACATTCCTTGGTATTGGTGGACATCAGATCTCGAGCGGTAAAATGAACGATTATGATCGACGTTAGACTGGAACTTAGTGAGCAAACCTAAAACAATTTTATGAACAAAAAAAAAAATCGAAACAATCAACCAAAATGCCAAAATGTTTTCTGGTGAGCCGATGAACTTACATTAATAGGTTCGAATGCCCAATCGTAAAAGAATCCGTACTGTTTGTTGTTCAACGAACAGAGATAGTTGGTGATATGGTAAGTCAATGCCTCCAAATCGAATGTATGCTGCGTTATAACGACCACCGGACATTTCAATGTTTGATACGATGATTTGGAGATCATTTGCATGTCACAATAGCACGCTCCGTGCACTTCAACTGGTAATGTTGCGTGGTAGCCAGGTGAAATGCAATCATCTGGGAAGGTACAAACGGGAAATTAATTTAGTTTTGCAGGCGCGAGCCATAACTTCAACGATCGGAAGGTATGTCGTTGCCACGAGATTTTAAGAAAAATTAGTGAAAGCTGTGACGAGACATTCCACTCAAACTTATCGAAGGGTGAAGCACTCTCAAATAATCAACAAGCCAAAAGCAGTGGTTCATCCCTCAGATTGTACATTTTAGGTAACCGTTAGAAGTACTAGATTTTAAAGTTTTAGTATTCGGTACTCAATTACGGACTAGAAGAATCGAGAGAACAGAAATTGCCGGTTTGTTTCGCTCAGCAAAAATGTCTTCCAACCAACTGACTTATATGTCCAGCTCGACGGCCACTTTGTAAGCGGAAAATGGATAAATTGGTAACGCATCCAAACTTTAGGAATTCCAAACGTACTGAATGAGGACCCACTCCATCGGTTGCTCGACACAAGATATTCAATTAACTTCACACTAACAATAGCCCGTTCACACTTACAACTTAACAATTGGAATGTCGATACACAAGCGCTGGAAGCTCTCTACTCAAAATCTATAGGTCCCATGTCCCAAGAAAGACCCTTCGACATGGAAGTCTTGGCAAAAAAGTCGATTTTCCTTGTGCTATTCGTAGTCACAAGGCTTACAAGTACCTCACAGATATCAACAGAATACTTCAGCACATAACACTCTTGGTCTTACCTTCTTCGCTAGTTATAACCGATGTTGCGTCATCGACCTCCACAAATCGTCGAACCAATTTCTTCGAACACGACGGTTTCTCCGACTCCGATTTGTCCACATTGCCGCTGATGAAACCATAATTCGGTACATCAACATTCGTCTGCTTAACTCCGTTCATCGGCTGAATGGTTTTCAGTACTTCGAATTCATCCGACCGGGGCGACAACAGTTGCAATTGCGGCGAATCCATTTGATCGAAATAAGTACGTCGACCGAGTAGCCTCGGCGACGAAAATGATTTTGTGTACGTGGGTGATCTCCCGTACAGACTAGATGCTCGTACTGGCGGTGACATTATATGGCGATTGCTGACCGGTGAGCCACATGGCGACCGGAAACCACACGACGGCGACGCACGATGAGTGTGAACGATATCGAAATTGGTATGCGATGGACTGATGAAGCCGGTATTTTGTGAGTTCGGCGACGAATATGGATTGGAGCGAAAGGTCATCTGGCGATTCGATCGTAGCTTCGCAAATGGAATTATGTTCTCGGAATTGTCTTCGGAGAATTCGTATTTTTTGTCAGCCAAACGGCGCTTTCGAAACGTACTGATTTTCTCGCATTTTTCATTGTCTTCGGAAAATTCGTATGCCTTTGCTGCTTTGTCCAAAGCTTTGTTGGTCGTTGCCGTGGCCGTTGTGGACGAGCCTTGCAGGTCAACCGTTGTGATACCATTTCGAGTCGGATTCAATGTTTTCGTATAGATTGGATTGCTACGATGGTTCAACAAACGGACGCGATTGCCAGTAGTTTTCGATGTAGTGGCTGAATCTGCGGCCGAATTTCCACTGCAAGTGATAACCAATTCTTCGAAAAATTTGTTCGGAACCTTGGGCGCCTTTTCCACAAACGTATGTTTCCCCTGCATCGGATAGTCCGTTTCACATTCGGCAAAATCAGCAATTATTCTAGCCACAATGTTTTCCGTTTGTTTCGGTTCTACTTGTTTGACCTTAGCTGATGGAAGCGGAATCGATTTTTCGGGAAGAGGAGTAAAAAATATTTTGTCGTCGGTATCGACAGCAGCAGCAGCGGGTGGCATCACTTCATCGGATAAATGATCGTCACGAGTTCCATCCAGTCGATTGATATACGCAATATCGAGACTATTCGAACACATTTTGATCGGTTTGTTCAGTTCCAATTCGATATTCAGCATGTGAATCAAGCCATTGGTAATCAAAACAATTCGCATCGGGCAATTTAAGTTGATTTTAGGATCGAAAATCGGATCAGACTCACAGCGTGAGTACTTTGAGTGAACTGTTAGATTACATTTGATGCATAGTTCCGAATATATCTGGCGACCTGCAACAAGTAATTATATGTTTGATGCAACATTTCCAAACGAAAGTGAACCGACTCCCTGGCAATGACGCTAACTTACCTTCTTGTGGATCTGAATTGAGCTCTTCGTGAATTTTCTTGCAATCTAAGCAGCCTAATTTAGGAACTGATACTACGCTGATGTAAGAGTCCTCGTTATCGCATTCTCCAGCACCATGTACGATTAATATCCGTGGATTCGACATCCATTGGGATATGGAGACGACCTTCAAATTGTCCACCCCATGATCGTCGAAAATACAAACATTGAAGTATTTTGATAGCAAATTGTGTGGGCGATATATCCAAAAGAATAGCCTGAAATTAACAACACATCAAATGATTGAAGAAGAAGTGTAGCAATTTTCCATTCAAAATTTCTACAAACTCCAACTGAAATTTCACATTTTTCGCTCAATTAGCCAATAAACTGCGACAATGACAATTCTAAATAAGGGAACATCTCCAAAGTATATACATCAAGAGAAGGTAATTCACATGCTGAGCGGAATCTGCGCTTTGGGGAATTTCTTATATGCATGGTCAATGCGATCAAAACCAATGGCACGCGATCCCGTCCTGAATGAATAAGTTGAAGACATAACTGAAGCGGAAGTAGCAACATTAGTGAAAGGAAAGAAGAACGGGCGTTCTGTCGGTCCCGACGAAATACCCTCTGAGCTGTGGAAGTCAGTCGGAGCGATTGGAATCCTTTTCCTTTGTGTTCTGCTATTCTATAAAAACAAAGGGGACTCAAGGAAATGCACGAATTACAGAGCAATCAAACCACACGATGAAAATCTGAGAAAGAGTGATCAACAATCGCTTGCCGAAGATTGTACTTCCAAAGATAAATTGGCACCAGTGTGGATTTTTCTCTGGCAAGTCAACAGCCGATGCCATACAGGCCATGAAAATACTGGTACAGGGGCGCAGCAATAGATCTCCGTATGATCTGCATCGATCTGGAAAGAGCTTTCGACCGAATACCACGTGACTTGATTTGGACCGCACTACGCAGCCATGGAGTACCAGAGCAATATGTGCAAATCATAATAGACATGTACAAGGATGTAACAACTAAAATTAGATGCACAGTCGGCATTTCGGAGGCTTTCTTTGTCCTGCTTGGAGTTCACCAGGGCAGCGTACTACTATTCAACATTGTCATCAACTTTCTCACATCGGAGTTAATGCAAAATCTAAATTGTTGCTGAGCGTGCTATTCACAGACGACGTTGGTCTAGCAAGCGAGAAGGCAGCAAAAATCCAGGAAGTATTCGACAAATGGAAGGGTCTCCTTGAAGATCATGGGTTGAAAGTCAGTGAATCAAAGACTAAGTACATGTTCATGCCATTCAGTGATCCACATGCCCCTTCGCCAGACATAATGATCAACTGAAAAGTCATGCCGAAGTGCTCCAGCTTCAAGTATCTTGGCCCGGTAGTCAACAAGAGTGTGTGGCGAGAAAAGTGAATAAAAGGCAAAGACCAAAGCACAGTTGGGCTGGCCAAATGCGACAGCGGCAAAAGCGATTCGGACTAACAAAAGGAGAAAAGGAGGAAATTGCGAGACCCGTAACACGACCAATGAGAAACGCATACCAGCCATTATTTAAATTGAATATTTAAAACGATGACCCCTGAAAGTCAAAATGACTAGAAAATCAGGAAAAACTTTATCAAACACTTGTCGAAGGCAAAAATAAAACGAGGAAGAGGAAGTATGTCAACGCACTGTAAGCTGACCAATATTCGACATCACTTCGTGAGACAACACATTGAACAAGGAAAGCAAAATCGGAATCGAGGGGTCACTCACTCAGATTAACCAAAAATTCAATAGTTGATGCACCAGCATAAGTGACTGTAATGCATTGACTATTTACGTTTAGTAACTGATTTACGGTGTTTGACCTTGTAAGTCAGTTGTTACTCAATACTTGTCGATATCGGAACGAGATAAAAATGTTTCAACGATTTGTCACTTCGGTTTTTGAGAATAAATTGGGTTGGAGTCTTGGAGTGAATCATTTCGTCATTTTGTGTATTTGTTGAAGGTATTTTTGAGAATGCAAATCTCTCCAAAACGACAACACTTGATGTGTGTGTGTCTAACCAACTTTATGGGAGAGAATTCGTCAACTTTCACTTTTACAGACCGATAGCAGTTTGTAACGTAACGGTATAAATAGTAATGACCCGATGGTATCGTCTGTTAGTCTAAATAATTGGCCAAATTATTACGACAAGATTGCTCAAGATACAGTTTAAATCGTTCAATTATGTTCAAAAATAATGGACTGCACAACAGTCATCACGAGTCATCAAGCAATCACCGCACTTTGATTTTACTAAGATAAAAATGCAACCGTTCATGCAACCGTTGTGCCCTGTGCCCTTTTGTTACTACAATACAGTTTGATTAACATATCAGTGCATTTTATTGACTAGTGTAGGCACGAAACATAAATTCAATATTTCTGCAAAGTATGCCAACGGTGGATGTAAATGTCGCTAAATGTACATTGGTTTTTTCGATGCATGTAATACGTTTACGATAGTCATAATAGCAGCAGACATGTGAACCGAAAAACCACTGATACTGACTAACAACTATGCCGCTTACATCATTCACCCTATTGCGCTTTAAGAAGACAATTGGAAATGATTTTCCAAGATCTGATAAATTGATCTGTAGTGATCTGTCTTAATGATTAATCAACTTAAATTGAGTGTTGGATATTTTTAAGAGATGTTCCGCATTTACTTTTACTGCATTCAGCCATTTATTACTTGCACGATTAAATTCAAATATTGGAACATAAGGGGGACCCGTACGAGTAGTGCACTGCTTTTAGCTAGGGGTCTGAAGGTCTGAAACTGATCTGTAACACTGCATATCTTTCGATCGTTCCATTTAAACTCATCTCTTGTTGAAATTGCTTACAGGGATTTCAAAAGTCCCGTACGATGTCTAATCAGGCGAAATTTTCTCGAGATGTAGACAGAACACTCCGGATCACCGGAAACCGTATTAGGAGTCGTTCATAAAAATGACGTCCATTTTTTATTAAAATTAGGATGACTCGAAATATTGATAAAAAAAAAACTGTAACTTCTCTGTACGGCCGAATAGCTCGACTTAGACTCACTCTATGAGCTCTAACTTCGATCCGATATTAACAAGCTTTTTTCCTGGATTGGTGTAGTTAACAACTTCCATTTGCACAATCTATCAACTAAACCTCGAAAATGGCACTATTTCGACCATATCTCTGGATCGGCTCGACCGATTTTGCTCATCTTCGAATTTAAAAGTGGCATTTGTGAATACAAATCGAGGAAAGAAGTCACATCGAAATTGATGGCATCTATGGGGTGACCACAGAAGGTTTGCCCTCACTCAGGCATTTGCGTTCTTCGTACGGGTTTCAAAATCAGTCATACACAATTATCGTCATGACCTCAGGTGTCTGATTTCGGTTGATTGAGAATTTCGTGAGAACTATCGTGAGAATAATGTCTCGTTGGACATGATTGACAAATCGAGGAGAAATATCCAACACTCATTTTCTTGCAGGCAAGCGACTTGTCTCGAAGCTCATCAAAACTTTGGACAACATTATCATCAACTTATTGAGGTGTATCCTAGTGCGTTCTTATATATTATAATGCGACAGGGGAACAAATGAGGCGTAGATGTCTTTACGAGGTATTGATTTCATGGACCAGATTTGGGATAATTAGAAACAGAATTAGCTCAGCGAAATTTTCAATTATTTTGTGGAGTTGCAATGTGGAATTTCAGTGTCAGTCTCATAATAAGAAAGCAAAGTTTCACTCACTCATATTTGTAGGTTTCAAAAAAGTTGTAAGTATTAACCGATTGTTCAGCATCAAATGTGACCTTATAGCTAAGTAAGAATTGCCCGCAAGCCGTCAATCCCATAAAAACGTGACTGTAAATTAAGGAAAAGAAAAATTTGTTTTGTTGCAGTGGCATGTGAAACTGAGCTGAGCTGCATACATACCCTTTCAAATAGCAAAAAGGAACAATGTCTTTCAGACGAAAACTTAGTCTATTTGGCACCGTGCTATAGGCTTGCTGTTTCGATTTAATTCGTTGATGATTCGAGAAGACCCCAGTTTGCTGCACAAGACAAAAAAAAAACAAAATTTCTTTTTTTTAGTACACGGCTGATGCGTTCAGTCGATCAGTGTTCAATGTTACCTCTCTGTTTACCAATTTATAAACAACATTTTGTATTTTGTCGGTACTTTCTTCGTCTTTATCCGAGTTGTTCGTAATGTTCCCACGATTGGCAGTCTCGTCGGAACAGGAAGATGACATGTCTTCGTCGGACGAAGAGAAGTCATACGATATTCGCTCCATTTTATCAGTCTTATGTAAGCAGCTTTTGTGAACCTGAAAGGATGAACGTTGAATTTTATTCGATTTTGTTACAGTTTCTCATTTTATTTAAACAAAAAAAAATGTTTTGAATTAGCAAAAGTCTGCATACATCAAAGTCTATCAGCTATTTGTGTACTCTGAAATTTATTTCTATTTATCCATGCGATATAGAAGTGACATCAATATCGTTTCTCTAATCGGATTACATGGTGTTACGCTCTAACCCCTTCGGTAATCGATTTCAGATGCAATCGTAGGCCAATGCAAATTATAAACTTTTTTCAAATGCAACACAATTTTTGAATTGACAAAGTTATCCTTTTCTTCATTTCATTACATTCGATTTGCAGGTCTTTCCTGAGCCGGAAGTTGCCAGCTAATCTAGTAACCTGAGCTCAGCTAAGGTTTTTCCATTTCAGGTTCAGATTAAGTCAAACCTAACCTGTTCCGAGCATTATAAAAGTGTATAGGGCCCGTGCTGGAATTCTACTACCACTCTAATAAATTACGTACGTAAATTGTCATTTCGTATTTACGTAATTTCGTGTCATCTTATACGGTACTTCCGGTTATTGGCATCCATACACATTCACAGAATTCCTGTTCCTACTGAGATTTTACCGTTCAACACGGGTATTGCGTAAATACGAAATTCCCATTTAGTAGAACCACACTACGTAAACGTACTCTGCGCACCCTACACTCAAGCGATGCAGGGTACCAAGTGTTTGTCTGCTTGATGTCAGTTCGTCAGTTGATATATTTCGACGTATTCGAATTTTCCTATGATTTTGTTAAGTACTTGATAAGTTCTGCCGTCTATCAGAATGGGTTCTGGAGTATTGACTTTGCAACACGGGAGAGTTTTTTTTGAACAGTGCGAAAATAGCCTTTTACAAACAACTAGCTTACCGCCACCAATTTCGTAATTTCATAATCATTTGACTGGAACGAAAGAATTGGTAACGCGAAATGTCTTGCATGGGTACTTCGTGTTAACGTAATTAAGGGATATCCATGACTATCGGCTGTGGACAATATGTGTTGTAGTCTATGACGTTGTGCCGTGACTAACAAACTTTGCACTAAAATATCTCAAAATCTATGAAACTTTCCTTTGGGGCATATTTGATTAATTCGAAAAAGGATCACTAGTATACCAGATAAGGTTCCATGAAGGTTGCTCTAAGAAACGTCACACCGATTCACAGTGGCCTTTGGACTACCTTTCCGGTCAAAATTATACCATTCGAGTATTTCACATCCGATTTTCGTGATCGCGGTTTTAAATGA
>JANTFA010030451.1:0-15650 GCA_026413405.1 Phytosciara flavipes | reverse complement strand
TGGTGTTTTATGCACCTCGTGTGACAAAAAGTACCACTTTCGCAACGTGTTGCATACAATGTTTTCTGCAACAAGCTCAGAAAAGTGAACTTACAAAAAAGTCATAAAAATCGAATGAAATTTACTCGAGATATCGACAAAAACCTTCACTGAACTCAACTTAGGATCACTCTATGGGCAATAACCTCTAAGCCCTCTTGCTGATTCGGCATCTAGGAATGCCCACAGAAGGTGCGTCCTTACTCCGGGGTTCGAAATCGACCTGTCACAAATTTAAGAGTGAAAGCATAAGACCCTCGTACTTCGTACGGGTCTAAAAATCGTGAAAAAACGCAGATGTCATTCATGGGTGGCTTCTGATTTACTTGTCAACTTTCCGTTGATTAAAGTGCGTTGATTTTCTGCGGAATGATTTGTTTATCCACTCAAAAAATGTTAACACTTGTGAGATACAAGCGTTGTCTACCGTAAATCATCAAATTTTCCCACAGATGAATTACTTTTCTAAAAGATAATGTTGTCGCGATTAACGGCCTTTCGTTCTATCACTTCTATGTTCCAATTTCAATTAGGTGGGTGAGTAAAGATCGCGTGACAATATTCAACTATAATCAGTGAATCGGTCACGAAGTGCTTAACGGAATGAAAATCGTTACAGCGTTCAATCTGATGCTTTCCTTTTGAGAAGTCGTTCATAAAGGATGTCCTTGTTCGAAGGTTTAATGGGTGGATAAATAGAGTGTTGCAGTAGAGTTTGTAGCCGTTTAAGAAGAGTTTAGTTAGGTAAAAAAAAACAATGACAATTTCATAAAACTTGACTAATTAGAAAAAAATTTATTGATTCACATGATTGACGAGGACGACAAAACTAGGCCCCACTTGGATGGGTCGTTCCCTTGACTGACTGTTTCTTGTTGTTTATTTTTGTTGTACATGCATCCCGATGTGTGCGGATGCAATTTTTTGGTTCATGCATTTGAAGACGCCTTCATGTTTCATTTACTTGTTACAGCCGTTCAGCGGATTCAATGATAATTGATTATTGTTGTTATTGATGTTGATTGTTGATTTATTATCAACTTTAGCAAGAAATTTCCAGAGAATGACGATTTAAAGTTTTTTGGTCGTACATTCTCAATCAGTTCACTATGATGACATTTAGTTTTTATAAGACCTTGACTTTCAGTCAAGGGAATAATAAAGTAAAATACAAAACTCTTCTTCCCTTGGTATGTGAATAATCATTATTTACATGTACATGCCTACACATGCCCGATAAAAATGTTCCGAATTCGCATTGGATGAAATAATTGGCAAAATTCATAAACTTCAGATCCTATTTCTCACGTTAATGCGTTTTTCTGTGGTTCTGCGAGAATAAGTAAACTCCAACAAATAATGCGACACTGTTAACTTCTCGAGAAATAATTTTTGTTGAATTTGGGTACCGACGGCTATCTCAATTGCTTTTGATTTAATTGCACCCTTTGATTAATTTTGTCCAGTGAAAACACTCATCGTTCGAGAACCAATAACTTTCCCATACTTACTGGATTTATTGGATTTGATATTAATTCAACGAATTCGTTCGACTGAATCAAATATTCCAACATGAAAATATTTTGTTAGGTACGTACTTTGCTTGTTAAACTCAAAGACAAAGAGCAAGGTTGTATCTATCGGGTCAACCTAAATGCAAACGGGTCGAAAAAATTCGTGTCAGATTTAACGCTGTTAGCGAGCCTTGCTTTCTGTATACTTCGTACGGGGCTAAAAAGTCGAAAAACACGAAAAATGAATCTTAAATATTTCCCTGGTCTTACTGAGTCGGTCCATTTTACCGATTAACTTTTTTTCATCCACACAACACAAACATAATCAAATAATATGAAATTTTATTGCAAGATTTTCTCTCCTTAATACTGAGAACCTGCAATTTTATTAAATTTTTTCCACAAAATTGGTTTTCCCCACAGGCTTGAAATTAAATTGGAAAAATAAAGTTGCGGTGCATCTGAATAAAAGTAGCATTTTTATAGGTGAACCGAGTTCACTTCATGTAGTTTTTAGATATCCATTTACGGAAGCGAATACGTTAAGTGCAATTAAGTCTATAAAAGTCGATGATTAAGTTATCTAAAAAGGATTCCAGCACTGAGACGAAAACCAAATGTGAGCATACTTTTTGATACATAGTCGGGATGGAATACTTTTTTATATACATTTTGACTTCGTTCAACCCGTTAAATACGAGATTATAACTCTATATACCAGAGGTAAGTATCTATAAAAGTCATCCTTTTTCTGTTTGACTGGTACTAGCGGACGTGGTCTTAGAGTAGTAGTCAGACTGAATTTTGTCTATTTTGAGTTGAAACAGTGAGTTTCCTTTGAACATACATTGAACAAAGGTCATCGCTGCTTTTTCCAGCTATACTAATGGTAACAAAAAGAAAATTGGGACGAAGACTCGGCACTGGTAACCTGTATTTACCTGAAACCTGATTGACCTGAAGCCTGTAAATTTCGACCTGACCTGCAATGATCGGAAACCTGATTTTAGACTTCAGGTGCGATCTGTCAGGTCAGAAATCATCAGGTCTAGTTTCAGGTTTACCTAAATTTTAGACAAAATTGTATGACCTGTCTTAAATGGTACAGCGCAGTGGTTACGTTCTGGCTTTCCATCGAGAATACCAGGGCTCAAACCCCGGTGTGGACAAATTCTTGTTATGATTTTTCTTCAACGTATATCATGAAAGTAATGTTCCTAAGCAACACACAAGCTTCAAAAATTGGTAATTGCAGACTTCAAAAATGGGTACACAACGAACTATGACGGCACCCATGTTCGATACAGTTGTGTAAGAGGAACGCCGGCTTCATGTCCAGCTTCTGCCTTTCATGGTGTAATAGTAAAAAATTAGACAAATTCTAGATCAGTGGAGCAGTGATTGTGATCGGTTTAATGCGTGTTCAGATGTTGCCAGATGTAACAGCGCGCGTAAAAAGTCGAAAGATAATATTTCGGTTGAAGACGTGGTTCGGAATACACATTGAGCATGTGTTCAGTAGTGTGGTTAACTCACACTAGCTGGCAGTTACTCCGTGTAACATCCGGCAGTGCCATTGGGATTATTATTATCTGATAGGTTCAGGTCAGGAGAGGTGAAGCAGAAACGTGACTTCTAGGCTTCATTCACAATATGACAAGGTGTAAAAGGGTAGTATTGTGAATCACGCCGAGCGAGAATCCTCGTTACGATTTTTTAAAACCGTCACTCTTTTAATAGCTTCATTGAGGACTTGGTGTAAATTCCTTTTAATTGTGATAAATTGGCTCTTAAATAAAGCAACATCTGTGCGTTATAAATCTAAAGTCACACATGATGCCACCTCTAAAGGCTTAGTGTAGTTTGTCTATAATTTAACATAGGAAATGAAAAGGGAATCTTGTATAAACTCAAAGCTACGAATTTGATTGAGAGAGTTTCCTTTTTTACAGAAAAATCGTTTCCGAGTTGCGTAATTATGTTCAACTTTCATACCGGAGGTTAAATAGTTTCACACGGATTAAAAGCTTCCGTAATGGATCTTCACATAAAAAACCGACGCGGTTGGTGAACATGGGTCAATCATGCCTTTTCATGTGAGTTTTTACAATTTTTCTGGATTTTTAGATGAAACGATTACAAAAATGACACAGATCGGAAATTGTACGGGTCACTCCAATCGCTAAACTTCAAAAATAATTCTTTCTCATGTGTTCTCGTCCTTTCATATTCATTTTTTACATCTTCTTCATATTACTCTATGTATGTTACGTGTTCCTCTGGCCATACATATATATTCGGTTGAAAAACGTTATATTTCCTTCTTAAACACACCACGCTATAGAAGGAAAAATGCACCCTTTCCCGAAAAAAGCTCATTTTATCACTTCTGTTTGATTCTATATTGAATTCTTCTACATGTAAGAAAAATTGACACCAGCGCATAAACATTCGAATAAACATCATATTGAAGAAGAGGCATCTCTTTCAGCACTCACACACACACACCCACAGATTCACACAAACACATCTACCCAATTCACACACATCAACATACACGGCTTACTCACACATTTATACCGATTAGCATTGTACTATTGAAAAATTGTTCCTTTTTCCCATATTATTTACGCACCCACCACCCAACATACCTTGTTGGCGTGCGGACTTACAAGCTATTCAAGCAAAGGCGACAGTTTGGCAGAATTCGTCGGGGAGTATGAACGCTTTATAAAATGTTGTGCGAGCTGCTAAAACTTTCTGCAGTAATTACTTTATTAAAGTTTTTTTTTGCGAACCGAAAAAAGTCAATATTTAATTACGAATTGTTGTGAAGGGATAACTGGTAATAATGTTTTTAGTGAATGTATGATTATAAATCAAGTGTGGAATAATAAAAAATATTTTGTTGTTGTACATTTTCACCGTCAAGTTACACAAAATACAAAAGAAGAGAAAGAAAGAAATTGTTTCAATAAACAAGTTTAATGCAGAGCCATATATATATATCTACGTACATCATAAACGTTTTACACACAAAAGTATTTTTCTATATTGTTCGTTCATCCTAGGGATGATGATGGCTCTGGATGAAAGAAATATACAATAATGTTGCCCAGTGCAATTTACATTTTTCTTTTTTTTGCCAATTTTTCTTTCCCCCACAATGATGATCATGATGATGGATGATGATGATGATTATGCGAATGATTGGTGATAACGAATTCTTTGTGTCATTTCCGATACAATTTTAATTTTTCAAATGTGTTCATATATTGACTTTAGCGGCTGCTAATCAGCTCCAATGTATAGGTTATAAAAACGTCGACTTTTAATGTTCCCATCATCATGTTGAATGAGTTTGAGTATATATTTATACGAGAGAGTGTGTAAACGCATTCCCTGGCTGATGCGAAGAGTAATATGCAAAGTGGAAAAGAAAACTTTATGTTATGTCAATTGAACGACAATCAATATTCTCGGTCTTGGTATTACACAGAGCTATAACTAGATATAGTACCTACCGATACTCATGGTATATTACACGTGATATCAAACATTTTTTGTTGTGGTTGTTGTATATTGTCGGTTTGTGACAAACCGTTTGTCACACACGCATTTCTCGTCCATCAGTTTTGCCCTCAAAATTCAATGTTGTTATAAATTGTACCCGTTCAATGTGGATATTAAAAAAAGGTATACAGAACGGGAAACAACGGAGGTGTAGGTATCTTCTTCCTCCTCTTCTTCTTCTTCTTCATTTTTTAAATTATATTTTTTATGCTTCATGCGAGTTGCTTAACTTCCTTTCGGTTTGACATAAATTACATTTTTGGATATGTTTATTGCAACGAAAAGATTCGTTACGATTTTATTAAGAATTCAGTCTTTAGGTTAGTCGTTAAAGTAATGGCGCACATTAATTTTATCGGCATTTCGTTTATTTATACACAATGTGCATTCGCGTTCAGTAAAATCTCAAATCTCAATCGAAAAGAAGAGACACAACAGTTGCATAGTAGGGTTCCAAGAAGAACTTTCACATATATTTTAGCTTGGGAGTGGAGCCTCATGAGCCCGTTGCTGGGATGCTATAAATAATCATTTAGGGCTACTGGGTGCATGCACAACATTGGTTGAGCGTCGCCGCCTGGAATTATGTACGTAAATGGCTATTTCGTATTTACGTAATTTCTTGATACCTTTGTTTGGACTGTCCTATCGGATATGGGTCCCATAATTTTCTTATTTTCCGTTTTAACCGGTTTCACCGCAATGGGCATGATAAAATTACGTAAATACGAAATGTCCATTTGCGTACGTAATTCAATACTGTGACAGCGCAAATAATCTACTATTACGTGCTTCTGCAGTTTTTGATGTCATTTACATAGCAGAAGCACTTGGGGCATTGTACTTCCGAGGTTCCGAGTTGTTTATTCGACTAGTGGGAATGCTGCCATCACCTTCGGGTGTGTCATACCACCCCACTCGTCAAATGAACAACTTGAAACCTCGGAAGTCATTTACTATTAAATTATCTACTGCTTGAATCATTATGACTTGCAAATTGAGGTCAGGTCAACTGACCTGATATGAATTAATTTTAATGTCCAGTCGACCCGGTCAGATGTTGCGATCAAAACATGTTAATGTATTTTCAGATACAGTTCAGGTTTCGTAACAAGTCAACCTGAAAAAAGTCTGAACAAAAGTCTGAGCATGTTGTGACTTGCAACTGATAGAATTATTTTTGATCTGATCTCACCAGAATGCTGATCTTCTTCAGGTCAAGTTTTTCTTTATAAAATTATCTGAACATTTTTGAAGAGGCTCAATTTGACCGTGGGTCAACCAGTTTCAACCTTTGAAATTTGGTTTAACTCGAACGACGCTTTTGAAAAAAGAAATGTCCCAAAGTTCTATGAGTATCTTCGAAGACATGTCTCGAAGTTCTCGAAGAAAAGCTCTTCTTTGTTCTACAAACATTCTTTATGTATTTTCGAGTCAGTTTCATGTTTCTTCATCTTCACGGTGCTTCCAAATTGTTGTTTTGACAAGTGAGACTACATCACTCACCTTTGTCTCTGGATGTCTCCCACTCATCAAAACAAAAATGTAGACGAAGAAGCGTACTACTAACTGTAGAAACGTCAAGCGTATAGCTTCATTAAGTTTGTGTATAATGTCTCATGGTAGTTAATACAAAATCTATTACTTCAACATGGTGTCATGTGGCTGAAGTAAGCACAACTAAGACCTTTCCTTATTCTGGAGCTGTTTGACAAATAGCTCAAATTTAGGAAAATCTTGAGCTGCAAGCTGCAACAGTATCAACGGCTCAATTTTGTTAGAGAAAAAACCATCAATCGAATTTGATCCAAAGTTGCCACATTTCTTGCAACTTAGAGTGTAAGTGTTCATCTATCTTTACTTAGCATCACTACATCACTACATGCCTTGTAAGTAAAGGCAAGTACACAGGTCGTGAGGAAAGTCTGTAAAATGACTGAGAAATAACATGCCGACCAAAAGAATTGAAAAGTTTGAAGAATGTGTAGAATAACATTCCATAGTTGCCAATTTACATTTCGATGGGGACCATGGAATACAAATTCAACTTTGTCGAAAATAATTACCTGCACAGCATTGAATTTGTGTGTACCCATTGAAATGTAAATCAGTAACTAAATGGAATGTAATTCTCCACATTTTCCAACCTTTTTCAGCTGGTGAACGAAATGCTATTTTTCAGACTTTTTCACGACCTGGGAATTTCACACATTTTTACACATAATTGAAGGGAAGATATTTTAAATTCAAACACAATCAGAAAGCGTCAGATTTTATTCTCGGGTGATTTCATTATATTTTGTACAAGGACGAGTTCCCGAGTCAACTTTTCGTTGAATTTCGTGTAAAGATGCATTCGCTAGTGTGTGGAACGTCGTTGCAATTAGTGGAGATTTTCAATTTTATTGAGTTTATCAAGCTCTAGGATTCGAAAAATTCAAATCCGGTTGGAATCACTTCTGGTTGGGTTTCGAAAAAACCTCGACCCACTCATCTCTAGCTGAAAGTATACTAATCGAGACAGCGAAAGTCTTTACAGATTCTAGAAATTACATTTCATTGTTCAAAGACAATCCAAGGTATGGTAATTTGGAGTCAACACAACACTAAGCAAAATGTAACGAGCTTGTAAAACAAAAGCCTTGAGCAGAATATGCATGAAAGGCAATTCAGAGTTGTTGTTTCCAGTATGAGCTTTGAACAATTGTTCGAAATTTTCCGAATTGTGTTGTACGAAGGAAATCGTCGATGTCGATAAATATGATAAACTGACCAACAGACAGCTTTTCGGAAAAATTCAACAGACCATTCTGTTGACTGGAGTGCTTCAAATCTTTTGTACAGTTTAAGAGTTTCTAGAACTCAATTCAATTTCAAATAAATAAAATACAATTTTCTACATTCGATCCACATGAGTAACCAACATTAAAATACGAAGACATCGCATGTTAAATAAATTCTTGGAATTCTTAATATCTGTTAATCTTTCAATTTACAATAGCCGATTTCCTTGCCTCTTCAAACTGTCGAGATACATAATTTACCATCTTCTTGAAATGTTTGCCAGGTTCAAGCGGCACCAGAACTCAAGCAAAATGTCTTCCTGTTGGCACAGAATTTTATGCATGAATTTCGTTTTCAAAATTTCCATACACCTCGATGACATAAATATCACATGCTATTCTCTACCATTTCTCACAATATTCATCTTGAAGCTGCAGGTTATGTTAATGCTTCATCGTAAATGGTGAAGCTAAAAGTAAATTTCTAGATTCGCATACATAAGTCTGAAACCGAATATTCCGAAAAGATATGATGCTCCACACCACACACTAAAAATGTGCACGTAAAAGTGATGTTTTTGTTACAAGCACTAGCATTTAATAGTATACTACGTACGTGCCAGTTTCAGTAGCTCCAAGCTTTTATATCAAAAAGATAAAATTTTGCGTGCAAGCAGTAACGTTCTAAGGGGTCGTTCATAAAGTATGTCACGCTGAAATCGACATTTCCCAAACCGACCCCATCCACCTGTCAGTGATGCCTTTGACGTTAGTATGAACTGCCAGGCTTCGGCCAAACTCACCTCCTCTTCGGAACGTGACGCAATGATTCCTAATGGTTTTTTTTCGGCTAAATTTGCAGCTAGTATTGGAGAGTCAACCAGGTTGACAAAACTACGTGTACCCTTTTATTTTTGGCGTGGAGTAGTTACCATCACCGAGCAGAATTTTTAAATAATACGGTCGAAGCTCTACTCATATTGAATTTGTATAGGTCCAGCGGTTCGTCTCCAACCAAACCGGCCTGCAACAAAAATTGTATGCAAGTTACGCATGGAACGCTGTTATAAATTGATGTTTGAGTTTCTAATATTGTGTCGTTGTCGTCTCGTGTCTTCAATAATGAACTTTGTCCCATAAACTGTGATATTTTGATTGATTCCATTCATAGTCTATAATACTTAGCGATTTCCCGTGATGATTGTAGACACAACAATAGCTCATGAGTCTCTTCGCTCACAAACGACGGACGAATATTTTCGATTTATTTCTTGTTCCAATTTTGTTTAAGAACTCGAACTCCTCAAATCAGTGTCCCGCTATTAAAAACATTATACCATTTTCGTCTGGATTTTGTCTCCAAAGTGGTTTCATCCCTAATTTGGAAACTTTTTCTTTCTTAATTTTCGTATACGCTAAATTAATTCGAAATTCGAACCCGAAATCGATGAACAATGAACAATTACTTTCCAATTTAATCGTTTCCATCATTTTCAAAAAAAAGAAGACAAAAGTTTCTTTTCAATTGCTTCGTTTGTTCCTTTCTTTCTTTCTAGTTGCTAAGATATTGAGATTAAAGAAAGCGATATGGCTATCGGAGGGTGTCATTTCATTTTATGGTAAAATTTCCCAACATTGAAAAGTATTATAATATTTCAATAAAAGAAATGAAATGAAGTCTTATGAATGGTCTTATATACGGTGGGTTTAAGCCGACATTCTTTCCAGTTTCTGGATGTGTAGATAATGTAAAAAGGGATTGTCCTCGGGACTGTTCAATATATAATTCGTGTAGAAACTTTATTGAAAAATGCCTGAAGAGCTTTTAGCCCATCCCATGCCAACCAAAGGGATTACCAGATCAGAAAATTGTCTGAGAATGATGAAACCTAGTGACCACCAAAGAGAATAAAATTTCTGATTCTTGATCTTGATTTCAAGATGTAGCTGTTTCGTACAGGATTGTTGGTCATTCGGTTTCAGTTACTGACAAGGTTACTGTTGACGAAAGACAAAAAGGGATTCAGTCGTCTAAGATCCTACCCTACCCCCATTCAATGCATTCAATTTCCCTTATTAAAAGTTGGAATCTGTGATTTTTCTTTTAACTCCTTGGACATGAGTATAGTGATGCCAAGCTAGCATTGCCAACGAAATAAAATCGAAAATTCTAGTTATGGGAATCGGAACTGAATGTGGGAAGTGTAGGATATAAAACGAATAAAATCCACTAGGCACTAGCGTTATCTTTTTATCTTTCGTCAACAGTACTTTCAGTTGCAGCCTTCGCTTCGTTATTCGTTATACTATCCCGGTGAAAACGCTTAAGTAGATTTCTAAATAATCGGATACATTGAAATGATGATGATGGGTGTTGGGTTCAATTAACGAAAATGTTATTAACTGAAATTTAATATTGATATTCTATGCCCAATGTGTTCGAAACATTTTATATTATTTCGGATTATGTTCGAATCTGAGGTGAGAATTATTGATAGGAATTAATGTTTCGACATCAACATGCAAGTATTAAAGGGATATTGGAGTATTGTAATTACAGCGTTTAGCAACACGCTAACCCACCAATATAAATATTAATTTCCATGTTATGGCTCCATTTTTATGTTATTTGTCGTCAATTACATTAGGGGGTTCTTTTTCCATTCATATTCCCAGTGCAAATACAGAGTCCGACCAGGACAAGCGGATATAATTATTGTTTAAATAACAATAAATTGTACAAACAGCGTACTATACTTTATGACTTGTGCAGGTAATTGTTTCACGAAACTGAGAGAAAAATATCACAAACGTAGATAAAATAATACAAAATTGTGCTGTTTATGGTAAATAGTTGAATGGCACGAGATGTAGGTTGGTGTAGAGATAGTAGTAGTAGCACTAGTACACATTAAATACTCTGAATATTCAACAAACAATTGTGAGCAAAGCTTTGTAGTGCAAACAACAGCATCAACTTGTACTTGTTTTCCATGTTATCCTTTGTGTACGCAATCATGAATTTCAATTATTTATTTAACTCTGGATTGCTATGACAAAACCACAACCGATAATGCACTTGTTATACGGCATGTCGCTATTTAAAGGAATTCACAGAATGATAATCCTTAACTTAATGGAATGAAGATGGTAATATGTATTCAATGGCAATCCTAATAAGGCTAATTCCAGCAGCTACAGGGGTGGAATGTTGAAAGCAGATCAATTTTCTTGCTTCATCTGTGTGTTTTTTACTACTTGAGTTTTTGATTTCTCCTCATAAAAATACATGCAAAATCGAGAGGTGAATAATGGAATGAATTTCAGAATAATTGGAATTTTCGTTTTCTATCCTTCTTCTTTGCTTTATTTTGGTGAACGATCAATTGTACAGAAATTTTCCTGATTTTCTTGTTACTTTAACTTTCAGCGTCAGCGTTTAACAATTCAATTCAATCTATGGCCGGGATATATTCCCCCATCGATCGCGTCAATCTTCTTGTGTCAACTCAAATCGCTGTTGCTGTTGTCGCAATCCGTTAGCCCAGCTATGCTTTGGTTGTCCTTTTCTACGTACTGCGACGATTTCTATCGAAAGGGTTTTTCTTGTAACATTGTTTTCATAGTTAGGAATGAAGTTTTAGCTCACTTAGTCGACAATGGTTTCTTTTAGGTTCAAAGTGCATCGAATATGTTGACTCATGTTGTGATCCAACTCTGTGACGCCAACGGATTTGCGGCACATTTTCATCTTTGTTTTGGTCAGATCTCTGCCTAACTCTTCAGACATAGTCCAGTATTTTGAACTATATGTGTGTTCGTACTACGGTGGCTTGTGGATCACTAAAAGGCAGTTACATGTACTCGGTCGTCTGCGTGTACATGCACTAACTAGGCCAACATTGTCTGCGGATAGCACGCTCAGCAAGATCTCTTGCATCAACTCGGATGTGAGAAAGGTTATGACAATGTTGAACAGTAGTGGGCTCAGAACGCTGTTCTGGTGTACTCCCGATTACATCACCCTATCCCAGATTTTGATTGTGTGAGATAACAACTTTATCCTTGATCGCTTTTCCATTCGTGCATCTCCTTGAATCTCCTTTGTTCTTATAGAACGACAGAAAAAAAAACTTTCGCGAAGCGATTGTGGCATTGGGATACCTTTCTTCATCTTGTTGAACAGAACACAAAGGAAAAGGATTCCAATTGCTCCGAGCTCCGACTGACTTCCACAGCTTAGCTCATAAAAAAACAGAAGACTACAAATTGCGTCGATTTTCGAAGTTCCGTGCGTGTATCAACAATAATTCTTAGAATTTTAGAAAATTCCACAAGACATCAAAAAAGACTCCGATGTGCTAAATTGACGTAGATAGCAGCTGGAATTAGACATGAAATATAACTGACTGAGAAAATCGAAGAGAAAATTGACAAAAACAGATAGAAAATTTGAAGAAATTAATTGTTGAATCGTTGTATCTCTACGGATTATATCCATCCAGTTAATGATGGAAATATGCCTTTTAATAACTGTACACAGTCAGAACGTCTGAATCAAATCAGCTTGATGGAGAAAAAGCGTAAATATATTAATTATGTTCGTACTGTACACCATTAAGTCCATTTGTTATGTTCATTATTATCTTGATGTTGTTCATTATAATCTGGGAAAGATATTTACCAAAATATACAAAATATTAGTTCGCTGTGTGTGTATAGACCGACGGCGTTACATTTGCCGGAATTGTCGAGCCTTTTGTTTCGTAAATGCTCAATGGAATTATCATATTGTTTCCATCAAATGAAGCTTTAATCGGTTGTTATACAACATTTAATACCAATTGCTTTGAAGTATTAAGTTCGACAAAAGATTCTTCCGTTCAAAGGTTAGACATTCGATGCGAATAAATAGAATTGAAGCAAACGAATTGAACGTATAAAATGAGAAGCAAGGAAGGTACTTGGAATACTTTTGTTTTAATGAACTGTGCGCGATGGCGGTGTAGTGCCGATACTTGAAAACTTTACGAATATCAGTAAAACACACTTCACTTTGTTGTCTTACATTTTATGTAAATTCTAATAATCGTGATGTCACTTTCCATCTCAGTAGTCACTGTTACTATGTCATTCCATAACAAAGCAAACTTGAAGCACTGTTTTCAGCGGATGGATAACAATCACAAAAGATTTCTTTTCATTTAAAATGTAATATTCGAGTTGTATCGCGAGGACTACCAGCGAAAGATTATTTATAGGACAAGAACTTGAACAAACATGTTGCACTGTCCTTTAAGAGGATAGTGCATTCTTTAACCTGTTCTTTCAAAAGTAATTTACCGTCACTAGTACAAATCCCTGACCGTTATGTTACATTGGAAGCAGCGAAAGTAATTGATTACACGAGATACTGATTTTGTGATAAAAGCGAACACAAAAGAATGTGCGAGAGTTCTCCCAACTGTGGCAGAAAAAATAACCGATTGTCAGATGTGTACACAAAAAACACAGTCGATTGAATTGGTTCGAGTCTGTGGTAGTTTGTGGAAAAAGCTTTCGCACGGCTTGCCTGCAAAGATATTGTTGGAAGACGCTGGCATCTACTCCTACTAGTTTCGCACCTATTTACATAGATGGCACGCAACCACAACGTAACTTAGATTGGCTGCGCAGCTTACCACTGGCACATTAGAAACTTCCGGTAATGGAAGGATCTCAAAAAAGTAGAATCACAATCAGCGAAACTAGTAAATAATGATCTAGCCCCTGATCCATCATAGATTGTTACGGCGGATGATTATTATGCAGTTGATGAATTGAGCAACAGAATTTAATGGTTCTGGTTTACATCCTTGTAAAAGTTGAACTTCTCATAAAAATGGTCAATGAACTGAAAATTTACACATCCCATGGATCCAATGACACTTCGCCTCTATTCGTTCCACAAACTTCCACATTCAGATCGGCACTCACACATAGTTAGATCATGGAAACTTGTGCAATAACAATTCATTTAATGAACCAAGCAAAATGTTCCACAATAAAACAATTCAATAGAAGAAAAAAAACGGTGAGATTCAACATCTTCAACATCTCGAAGGGGTGGACCACTTCAGCGATTATTTGAGATTATTAAGATTATTTTGAAGTGGAAACCCCATCGTTCAATTCATGTAAACTCCCTCCTTTCTCTACTATACGTACGGTTGATAGGAAACACGCAACTAGACGCTGATTTATGAAAACAGAGCAAACTACCAGATGAAACCGGCACAAAAAAGTGTAGACGTTGTTATGTTGAATGTTAAGGCTAGCATACAGTTCGTGAAAAATGATTTGGAAATAGAATGGAAAATAGCATGAGGTCTACAACAAGCTGAAAAATGTTTGAGACATGTGTAGAATTACAGTCTATGATTAGCCACTTACATTTTATACCATCAAAATATAAATCGGTAACTATGGGGCCACTTACAAATAACGCACGCACTACCGGGGGAGGGGAGAGTCTGACAAAAGCGTACGCTTCATAAATTTTTGAAATTTTCTCCATACATTTTAACGTGCAATGGGGGAAAGGGAATTTGTGAATGGTACCTATGAAGTGTAATCCTTGCGCTTGGTAATGTAGTCCAGAGCGTTGCATAAAAAAACGGTCGGATCCGATAGTTTCAATTTTAGTATGAAAATTCACATTCAACAACCGTAAAACAATCCGATGTTTTTAAAGATTAAGAAACGGATTTTGCACATTGAGTATGCAATTCGATAATACTCAACGACTCAATAGCGTAATGGTTAAATCGTCTGCTTTCCACTACACGATTGAAGTTGCCGGTGCAAGAGTTCGAATCTCAACCGAGTCAGAAAATTGATTGCCGAACGCAAACGTCACAACTGGTTGAATTGTTTCGGGTCTGGGGTAGTTGAAGAAAGAACTGTCACACGGCTTACCGGTAAAAGAGACATTGTTGGGATTCTACTTCCTAAGAACATAAATGGAACTTAACGTCGATATAACTTAGATTTGTCGCACAGCTTACCACTGGCACAGTGAAAACTTTCGGTAATGGAAGGATCTGGAAGTAGAACTCACAACCAGCGAAACTAGAAAAATATAATGATCTAGCGAAAGAGTTGTTCAGGCAGATTTTTTACATTAAAATGTTCAAATAGAGCAAAATCCGTTTCTTGACCTGATGATATTGCGGTTTGAATGTGAATTTTCACACTGAAATTCAAACTATTGGATTTGACCGCTCTTTTATGCAGTCCATTGTACCACACCACCAAACTTGTGGAACGTACACGTACTCCATGTTTCAGTCAATTTTCCAACCATCTCTCACGAACTGTGTACCCATCTTTACTGGAGTACACAGAGAATCGGAAAATTGTTTCCCTTTCCTTTCAAAAGCTTTGTTTTCCGTATGAATTATTAAAAATGCAAACAATTCCGTTATAGCGAATGTTATATTTTTAGATTCACTGGCTTTTTATTTAAAAATGGTTCACCCATTTAATTCATTTTTAATATGACGATCAATTTTACAAATCTCCCATGAATTCTGTACAAATATACCATTTTTGAATTGGAAAATAATTTCAAAATAATTAATCGATTTAATACTCTGCTTTCTATATTGTGTGTACGTACGTACCATACCATGCATACCGACCAACCGACTTCCATTTTCGTCCGCGGATAATTTTTTTTTTTTTTTGAATAAACAGTGCT
>JANTFA010030340.1:0-15665 GCA_026413405.1 Phytosciara flavipes | reverse complement strand
TCCCTCCTTCTCCCATTCATTGATAAAAACTTATTTTTTCGTTAAAAAATATTCAGTTTGAGAATAGATCAAAAGATCATAAACGAATGCATGTTTTACAAAAGACTGGGAAAAAACAATTTGCATGATAAATCTGTTGTGCTGTTTTGTTGGAATAACGAGAATAAATTCTCGATACAAATAATGGTAACCGACTCACATCTTGGTCTCTGTGTGTGTATGGTAAAATCTGGTAGAAAACATTAATTTCGATCCATTGTGAGTTCGTTTAATGAATAATAGGGGTCGAGAAACCGGCCACTTACAAGATTTCTTGATTATACTCGTTTGGCAACACCGAAACGTCCTGTACTGGAATAGAATTTCAATGGGATGTACAGGCTGGGAATGTACATATATTTACGAACAAATACAAAACAGCTTGTCAATTTACTTAATCACATCTCTGACAAGCCATAATCCAGTCTTCCATAGAACACGTACCTAAGTAGACAAAAATGCTCATCATCCCCTGAATAAGAAATAGAAACGCTTCATTACAGCTGCTTCCAAATATATGTTCAATGCATTTCTTGAATCCGCATCGATTATCATGACGTAATTCTCCGTTTCTTATTATCAAACGATTGTCTTTATGTCGAATGACCTCATTCGATTAACTCTGACTGATTCTTATATGTTCAAACGATCTCCCGCTAATTTGATTACCAACATTAACGGATTTTTGTCGAATCCACCGTACAATATGTGTGTTTACTCAAGGCCTAGATTAGATTAATTTGCAAGTTTATTGCTGGGTATGTATGAGTAGTGTGTGTGATTTATTCGTAACTTCCTCTCATATGGAAGTAAGCACGATATGGAATTTGTATAATATTTCAATCGGGGGTCTTTACTGGCTGCGATATCAAAGAATTTCATTCAGTGGTTCACATGGATTTTTTTTCCATTCATTCATTCACATACGATGTATGAACTGAACATTGTAATCAGTTTAAACGATTAATTCTTCCACACATTAAAAATACAAAAAAAAAATTTGTGTTTTGTCGGTTTACCGAAATAAAAAAAAAGTTTTAAAGTTTCTAACCCCGTTCTCGTTGGCTGTGATTTTCTGTGTGTGTAACATTAAGGTCGTTTTTAATAAAAATGACTTATCTCGCGCACATTACACCATCCAAACACCAAATATCCAAATTATTCATTCATTTTTAGTCATTTACCGGTGACGACGTCCGATTCAAGGATTTAATTCTATCAAATTATTTCCTGCTTCCATATTTCCATAATAAAATATTTATTAAGACACAATATAATAACTCTGAAGGTACCACCTTACCTTACCTACCTTGTATGCACAAAGATAATATAATGCTCGTATGGCGTAAAAACCAATATAACAATATAATTCTTTGTAGCAAGTGCTGCCATATACACAGTGTGTGTGTGTGTGTGTACTACACACAAAAGCATCACAGAAAATATTTTTTTGTGTGTCTATGGTGGGTGCGTGTTGCATTTTTTCTTCTTTTTGTAAAATATCATCCCTCTATTTGATACAAGATAAACTATTTAGATTTAGGGAACACAATAAGAGGATTAAAGGTTCGTTACAAGGAACGAATGTTGTTTTTTTTTCTTCAAAAAGATTTATTGCATTATCAATTTCGAAGATTAGCATTTAAATGAAGAATAAGGTGGTGTGGAATATCGGTGTACGGACAGTGAATTGTTTAATATTTATGGTGCATGAAGATGGTGCATGTGACATATTAGTGATTTATAAGAAAAATGAAATTTCATTCATTCAACTTCCTTTTCAACATGCTGATTATGTTTTTGATTTCTGTACTAATCGAATAGCTCCTAGATGCTGCTGCCTACCACTATTTCTTGAGATTCCCCTTCCTCTCTTGTCCATCATTTTTTCCAATACCTCCACTCTGGTCAGACCCCATGTGCACTTACGGTGGGCGTCATTTCTTTTTTCTTCTTTCTCAGCCTATGAACGGTGTTACGCATCAAACGTTTTTGTTGAACCCAGTCCATTTTCTTGTATCCGTTGCTGAATGTAGGCCTCTCCGATTTTCTTCCATCTATTTTTTAAAGTAATCTAAATTTCATGTTTCTTATGGCTTGCTAGTTATGCTAATGCATGTCTCCTTTCTGCATTTAACTATTTATTTATTCATTTGACTCCCGTCATATTGGTGTTAAGGGGTCGCACATAAATGACGTTACGCTTTTTCAGTGCTGTCATCAGAATAAAATCACTAATAACTTGACAAATATGCACTTCTTTTAGCCAATGGTGTGTTCTAGCTCCCCAAATACATCCCCTGAATGTGGGGTAGGACACACCATTAACTCGAAAAAAAATTAACAATTGTCGAGTTATAAGTGATTTTACTCTGATGACAGCACTGAAAAAGCGTGACGTCATTTATTTACGACCCCTAAATGTCAATGGAATATCTACATTGAATTTAGCAAGCTTTTGTACGAAGTACCAGAGCCTAATGATCTCACTCTATTTGTGGTCACACAAAGATGCCAAACCAGTAATCGAAAAGAAGTCTGCCCATCAGTTAATCCGTCCGTAAACAGGATAACTTGAGTAGAACGAAACCAATTTAATAATGACACTTTTTGCTTCGATTCGAATGCCAATTTAAGTTCGAAGATGAGCAAAATCGGCCGATTGGATCCATAAAATATAATCAAATAAGTGCTGGAAGTCTGGTTAAGGTTTCTCACATACGTTTCCGGTAGTATATCTTCGACACAGTTGGTAAATGGTGAAACCATATGACCACACCAATCTAGGGAAAAAAGTTTGCCGGAATCGGAACAGGGAATCAGAAATTAGAGCCTATAGATTAAGCCTGAGCCAAGCTACTCGGCCGTACAGTGAAGCTAAAGTGTTTTTGGCTGATATCTCGAGTAAATTTCATCAGATTTTGTTAAAATTTGATTTTCTCATCTGAATACTTATACGGGCCACTACATAGGTTTTTATTTTTCGGACCGAGTCACCAAGTTACAAGAAAAGTTGAGTAATTTAGTCCGAATAAAAAATTTTATCTTGATTGACGGGTTTCTTGGTTTTAGATCAAAAAATTTTATGTTCCACGGACTTTTGCAATTAGAGTTTTCTTGGTCCTACCGAGAGTAACCCTAATGTATATCAATCTCAGCCGTCGAACATCAGACGAAATCCAATTGGGTGTCAAAATGAAGGTGTTAGAGTTCAATGGAGAATGCACGAGCTTGTTATCCTTGGAAAGTCAAATTTTCGAATTTTCAACTTACCCTTCATTGTGCTTTGTCACTTTCATTTTGACACCAATTTGAATTTTGTACTATGTTCAACGGTTGAGATAGCCTCGTTAGAGTCGTCCTAGAGCTGAAACACAAAATTCGTAGAACAAATGTTTTTAATTGATGTGTTGAGTAGTTTTGCCCTCCGGCCCGGTCGTAGATTTTTAATTCTAACTTGGAATGTTTCACACACCCACACGAATACCGAATACCACAAAGTTCGAATTCGTTATTTCCAATGATGTGAATTGGTTCTTTAGCGCCAAAAAATGATTAAATCTTTTCCTTCCTGGTTTTTTTCACTCTTCATTTAATCGAAAACCGATTTATTTCGCACAGAATTTTCCTACATTCCACTAAATTATCCCACACATCCTCCGTAACACACATTCCATAAAGATCTATTTTAACAATCAAATATCCCAATAGACATGAAATTCACCGACCACCGTGAAATAATTCCACTTCAATGAAAAAAGGACCTCAATGAATATGATTCGCAAACAACAAAAACCCGAAAATGTTTTACGTTGTTACGTGAATGGGAAGTAAGTAGGAAAAACGGAATACTCTCATCATAACATATCTACACCCATCATCGTCATCGTCATCATGATGTTAACATGTCGGCGAAAATCTAAGTAAATAGAGAGCACACACAACAATTGAAATGCCACTTGAGGGAATTTTCAATTATATTTTCTGGTAAAAATTCACATGATTCTTTTCCTACTTACGTTCTCGGATCTTCCATTCTTTCTATCAATGAATGAGAGACGTTTAATACATTGTCAATGGAAGAAAGAAAAAAAACATTTGCAAAAATTTGACCTAAAAAAAGAAGAAGTTTTCATATGTGTGAATTATCCAGAGCTTATTGCACTTTGCGACAGGATGTTTATGGAATTTTTATATGGAAAAAATTGCTGAATCGAAAACGCATGTGTGTTTTGTATACCTTTTCGGTGGTGGCATGCACATTTTCTCGGAATCGTAATGTTGAAAAAAATCAGAAGGAAATGTGGGATATGAAAGGAAATTCCAACTGCTCCCTCACACACAGTTCACGACTGCGTTACGAACTGTTTGCTTGGTTGCGTTGCATGATGATGAGTATATTTTGTGTGGTATGCGTCAGACATAATGACAATTATTTATAATTGGCCCGCAAAGTCTAATTTTTTTCCTCCTTTCGGTTATGATACTTAAAACAAGCAGTTCATTGTCGTCTGTTAATTTTATTGTGTGTGCGTCTGTGTTATGAGTGTGGCTGGTATTTATCATAAGCTTACAATGTAGACGTTATGTTGTCGGTTTGAAATTAAACTGTTAACGACTATGCTGCAGTGTACTCACACACATTTTCTTATTTACATCTTGTAATTTAAACGGGCCATATTGTGACTTCAAATCTTGACTTGACTCTTTAACTACTTGACACCGATGTTGTTACATGAACTGTGAAAAGCTTAAGGAAAGTCGCGTCGGCTGTGTATAGCTTCTGGTACTGGTTAGGATGCAAGTGAATGCTTTTCTAGTTTATCGCAATGATTTGAAAATAGTATTTTTTGATAACAGACCATTCACAAATTACGCACGCACCAAAATCGAAACTTGAGACTCTCATCCCCCTTGCATGCTAAAATGTATGGAGAAAGCTTAAAAATGTATGAAGCGTACGCACCAAGTGAGACTCCACCTCTACGCCACTCTCCCTCCTGCTTGCGTAATTGGTGAACGACCCTTAGAGGTCTTTTTTTTAGCGAATGAGAGGTTTCCAGTACTAGGAAAAGGCGAATTCTGGAGTCCAATCTGCTAGAAAAAAGAGTCTCTTAGCATAAGTCAGGAAAATTGTTTTGTTTGCATTGGGCCGGAAATGAGCAATGAAGTTGCGATATTTCAACATTATACACAAAAGTGTTTCAGAATTCCACCTCATTTAACTTTATGTATATCAGCGTGACTTCAACAGCTTCCACTTTTGTACCCGTACAAAGAATGAGGGTCTAATGCTCTCACTCATACGTTTGTCTAATTCGAATCTCGAGTATGGGTAAACTTTTTTGTGGTCACCCCTAGAAGTCAAATAAGCAATGAAACAAGTGTCCAAAACAAGCTATTAGTTCCACGTAGCATTCATTGAGTAGGTTACATGAGCTATAGTAGGAGATCTCGCATGCAACAGAACGAAACACTTCAAACAAACGAAGTACCAGATTCACAGAAAACATCATGACACATCGGGCATTTTTATTTTCACTATTTGTGGTCATAAATGATGCAAGCACATGTTCGAAGATCAGCAAAATCGGTCGAGCGGTCGCATATGTTTCCGGCAGTATTCGTCGTAATAAAGTGATAAGTTTATTCTTTATTGGAAGGGTTACATCGCAATCCAGGAAGAAAAGTTTGCCAAAATCGGATCACTAGCTCGAAAGTTAGAGTCTACAGATTGAGCCCAAGTCGAGCTACTCAGCCGTACAGTGAAGGTAGAGTTTTTTTTGTCGATTTCTCGTGTAAATTTCATCCAATTTTCGTAAACTTTTTTTTGTTCAAAATTTAATAAAAATCGGTGAAATAGTTTCCGATGACCTGGAAAATGGCCGCCATGTTAGATTTTAGTGTTTTGGCCCATATCTAGAGTAAATTTGGCTGGTTTTCGGTGGCTTGATTTATGAATGAGTCAGAGGCTTCATACGTACTTTCGAAATTGCTGTAAGAAGTTTTAAAAAGGGATGACGTTAACAGTGGTGCAGTGGAGCTTCAATTTGAATGCATTCTATAGACACCTAGCTATATGACGTACGGGTCTACGGGTTGTGTTTTTTTTGCCAATCTATTTTGATTGGGCTCCAGTCAGTGAATTTAAAAAAGAAGAAAATCTGGATGGTTGTGCAACAGAAGGACTGAATAATGTCGATGCACGCAACCTTTTATGCAGTTCATCTTTTTCGAACTTAAAAATCCTAAGACTTTTGATGAACAAATTAACTATCCCATTACTGTAAGACTCGAGCTGTGCGTGCTACTTGTGTTTGGTGTACTCACAAGTGGAAGAAAACCAAAAGGAAAAAACATTAAACCGAAACAATCAGAACAGTCCAATAGATAATCGGTAATGAATGCTATGAGCAATCAAATTTCATGCAAGTACCATTTTCCGCATCAATTTGGCCAATTTTTGTAATTCGTTTCACACAATAACAGTCGAGAGAGGAAGAAAGAGAGAGAGAGGAAGCTGGTGTGTTTGCATGTTGATAAAAATTATAAGCAAGAAGCAAAAGACGAGAAGAAACGAAGAGGTGAACTCTCCTCTGCTTGTGATGAAACAACAACAAACGATTGAAAATCCTTTCAATAATTCTTAGAATTTTCTTCTTTTAAAATTGTTGATCGTAACAAGAGATCTTTGTAAATTGTAAACGTGATTTTTTTTTCTTCATGCCTTATGCTGTGGTTCAGATATTGGATTTAAATGCTTGCCTTTGTGACGATCCGCTCATTTCTTTTAAATATAGGGCCGAATAATAATGTGTATGTATAGATTGAAAATTACTTTAGATGGGAATTAATAATTCATTTTAACTCGTACCCAGTGTTGAGATGCGAACTGTGTAGTTAATATTAGGTATGCATACGGAGCGTATACAGAATACAGTAGGTATAGCCATTAATAAATGGGTTGTCATATTCTTTCTACTTATTTGGTGTTGTTGTTGTTGTTCGAAGGTATTATCTAAAAATTTTGACGTCTAAGAACACGTCTATCTTTGACACATGTAGAATATTTCTATTCTTCTCTTCG
This sequence comes from Phytosciara flavipes, assembly GCA_026413405.1. Taxonomy (NCBI): domain Eukaryota; kingdom Metazoa; phylum Arthropoda; class Insecta; order Diptera; family Sciaridae; genus Phytosciara; species Phytosciara flavipes. Next base: position 8,539 of record JANTFA010030340.1, on the reverse strand, counting down.
ACAAAAAAATAAAACCTCAGGCGATCTCATAAACCTTTCATGTTTCGTTGATTTGCAACCAGAAATTAAATACTTTTTCTGTACAGCGTCAATATTTCGTCACAGTTGTTGCAGTGATTACCATCATGGCAGATAATTGCCTTCATCTTGTCGTTAGCAAGAGTTCGTGTCCATCTCTTGATATCACTGGAACAGCATAAAGAAAGTAGCGTTGGCGTCGAGGGTGGTATTGTTCATATTTATTCGAGTGTAATTTTCCGTTTTATACTTGAGCTGTGACTAGCCTTTCAAAAACGGAAGACGTATTATGCCGAAGACACACTAACAATTTTGCGTTGATGGGATCGACAATTTCGCTGGATTTTATTTTGTATTGCCTGTGGTGAATTGCTCTTTTAGATTTGGCAAATCTGTTACTTCATTAGTTTGAAAGATTCCGATTTGTTAGATTCAAGATCTTTTACTTCATTTGCTAAAACATACATTTTTGAATATAAGTAAATGCTATACCGAGTCATATCGCTTATCGCAGAGCCTTTGCGACAAAGTGCCAACTCGTAACATAATTTCTGTTCCAATCTTTTTCACTGGAATGGTGTCATCTTCCCGTATTGAATTAAGTTAAAGAAAATATCGGAAGCGAAAATTCCAATTCAATAGATTAATTGGATTGTTAAACAGAAAATATTAGGTCGTCGAGTTGAGAAGTTCGCTTCAATACAAATTGAATATGACAAACCAACACACACATGACTACAACATCAGCTCGTCTGACCACATTTTGTTTTATGTTTTGCTCAGCAAATTCATATTATACAAACTGAAGTGCTTCACATACAAAGACTTTTGCTGAAGCGAATCAGTTAAATTTGGTCTCTGAAATGCAAACCAATTAAACAACTTCAATTGACTTAAATTAAAATTTTTATATGGTTTCAAGGATGTCAAAACCGACAACACACCAGCCAGAGCGCACAAGAAGAAGAAGAAGAAAAAAATGGCATAAATATCGGGTGTGTGTATATTATAATGTGAGATCGGTGTGCTTATGTTTATAATGCATACAGTCAGTCAAGTATTCGAACCAACCTAACAATCATTAGCAACTAACTTTTGTGAAATGCATCAAGTTGATCATATATTTCAAGGTTCATCGTCAGAAAATACACCAATTTCATATACACATTATAATAACCTACTCTCTGGGTTGGGCAAGATCAAATATGCATGGAAGATATATCTGTTTCAAACTACGTCCCACAATGGTTGGTGTTTTTTTCATTTTATTATTTCGCAAAAGAGCATAAGAAAAAATACCACCACGATGCGCCTTTATCTGGTAGAAACATAAAATTTTCAACATAAAATGCATCTTATACAAAGACGAAACTGGTTTCATTATACACTTCCTTTATTCATGTTCTCTTCTATAAACTGTTCTTTAGCCAAGCGTATATCCTACACTTATTATTTCTAGTAAGTACACCGAAATGAAGATGTTTGTGTTTCGTCTTCTTCTTCGGGCATTTTATACCCTACGGACCTTAAGCCCATAAGAAGAAATTTATTTTAAGAGCCAGGCGTTAAATTCACTTACCCCCCATTTACAATTGATATCCGAATTCCCCGAAACATAATATATCAATCTCAGTGTTGGTTATAATTGATTCAAAAGACCCATACACGAGAAGCAGTCTTTTTTTGTTTCCTCTTTTCCTTGTATACCTGTCACTCCTTGCAAAATCAATCTAATCTGATAGCTCTGGGTATATCGTACAGAAACACACCAAATCTCTGTGTATATTAAAAGGCCATTCTAATAATGTCTCTTCTGCTCTGTGTGAGAGTTGGATCAGTTTGGTTGTATGCCTTTCGGTCGGTTGTTAATTTTGTTAATCCCATTAGATGAAACAGAATTTAATTCTTCTTTTTTTCCTTCATTTTTTTCTTCGGTATACCCATTTTAAGGTAACATATAAAATGACTTATCTTGTTACCAATATAATGTGTTCAAATGGAAATTAACACAGTAAAAAGATCACACTGCGAAAGACAGCAGAAAAAAAAGCAACTTGAACCCGAAAATTGTTTTGCCATATCGTTTTACTTAACATTACGAATGAAATGTTATGTGGGATGGGTTGTGACACAGCAGTGGAGCCGCTTTCCACACACACTCGAGACTGTATCGAGAAATGCATGGGAATCGAACAATCAACAAGTGAAATACATTTGGGAGTGAAGAGAAGAATTTCTTTTTCGGGTTTTTGTTTGTGTAGGATTTGTTGGGGAGTTGCTGCAGAAATGTGATATAGCGTTCCAATATTACGAATCAAATATTCACCCCAGTGTTTAGTACGTGCAAAACATCCGTTGAACTAATCTTTATGGCGCGAAGCAGGAACTGATTGGATCACTTTATTTCCGATACCAGGTCAGTTGTTGTATTGCTCGAGTGCACACTCAATAGTTTCACAAATGTCTCTTTTTCAAGGCAATGATTTATTTGTTGCTTTTGCCATGCATTCGGTTATTGACTGACCATCGTCAAGGCTGACATCGCAGATAATGTTACATTAATCTTTGGCTGTAGAGCCGTTGTAATAACAAACTTGCAGTGAACTATTCTGATCAAGGGGTGGTTGGCTCTCTTGTATCTCAGTTAAGTGTTATCATTTATAGCAAAATGCACTGCTGAACTAATGAAGTACAAGATTTTGCTTCGATATCTGAGCTGTAAACAAGTAAAGTGACAATTGAATCTGTCACTTCAATTGATTACATGTTAGAGGTTGATGCAAAGTCGTGTACTTCATTAGTTCAGTCGTGCGTTTTGCTACATAACAAAAACACTCAACTGAGCATTTCGTTTATTCTTGTCATTGCAAGTCAATAGCGATTCGTTTCTCAATAGTGCATCCGAATGCCTGTCCATGTAATAATAAACATTCGTACCACGCACCACCCCCAAGTTCGATTGAACTGAAGCGAAATTTTGAAAAGACTTATCGAGTTAAACTTGGTCGGTTGTAAATGATCATTCAAATCCTCAAATTTAGACACTGAACTGAGTTGATCAACCAAATTGTAATTGAAAAATTTTTCGCGGAAAAAATACGGGAAAAGACTTTACTACTGAATATAGCGTGAGATATGTTAACAGACCTCGACCTAACTAAGCCATAAAGACTTCTTCCTAAATGATTGACCTAGACTTTGTGTTATACTACAACAATATTGTCGTCGTAACGGCCTTGACAATTAATGTGTTTACACACCTATATTGCTCATTACTTAGCAACATTAAGGTGTAATTAAAAAATGTCTTCATTCTCTCAACAACAACAACAAAACAAGAAGATGTTAAAGAAAGAACATAAATGTGATGAGCGGCAAACAGCTAAGACTTGTGAACCTGACAAAAATTAACTGTTGCGCTTATATATATATTAAAAGGAAACTAGACTTAATCATACAACATAATATCATACATATGTGTGTAAAGAAAAAGAATCTTTAAAAAATCCAGTTTATTAAGACAGGTTTTTAAATCGCTGATTTTGGCGCCAAAACAAACCAACACACATGCTAAATTTTTGACTTTTTTCTTATTTTACATTTCTTTCATGCATTTTATTGTTTTTTTTTCGGTTCTTATTCTTCTTCATCCACCGCCAATAGTATTTTGTGCATCGCGTTGCTCAATATGATGATTTGGTTATCACATCATATCAACATGACGTTTTCTGCAATAAACTGAAAATATTATCGAGGCCATCCTATGACTTCGATGCACACATTTGATCTATCAAATTTTCCCTATAAAAGTCCTTTACGTTCGTCGAACTCGAACGTCTTTTTGGGTATTTTTCTTTGAAAGATGCTACCATTCTGACTGCTTGACTGTTTTTATAACTTGACTATTTGGTAGTTGGTAGTTCAGATGTTAGCTGGATTGACATTCTTCGACCATAATCCCATTATCATACTTTTCTATTTGAAATTATAATAGGAATTGCCGCTTCTGCAATAACTAGACAGATCGCAAAAATTCAGTTAATTTATGCAGATTAATAATATGCCCAACAAGATTCACACAACTGGAATCGGCATTGGTTTGCTGGCTATTTACTTACTTGATTCTATATATCATTCCATTCATACATTATGTGGACGCAGTTTCCAAGCAAAACTCTCGTACATGCACGCGAGAGACCGATCTTTTTATTAAAAATCACCAAAATTCGATCCGGTTCAAATCGAGCTTAAGGGAAACCGAAACCTCGCTCGGGTTGCGAATTTTTTCCGCTTTGGCGCTATCCGCTCACCTCTACAACAGTGTCTGATGATCAGTCGTATATATGTGAGCATAGAAGTTCAAAATTATACTCACACTGTATCTCTTATACCTGAGTCTGAGATGACAAAATCAAATTACATAGAAAAACATAGTGAAGGTACGTGCTTGAATATACTCCAAATTTCCCGTGAATCACATGGATCGCCAGCATTCCTTCTCAGTATCTTAGGGGTCATTCAAAGATTACAGAATCTCAGAATTCAGTATTTTTGACCCCTCACCCTATTGGGTGTCAAGGGGTCGTACATAAATGACGTTACGCTCTTTCAGTGCTGTCATCAGATTGAAATCAGTAATAGCTCCACAATTTCTCACTTTTTTGAAACAATGGGGTGTCCTACCCTCCATTTAGGGGGTTGTTTTTAGGTGAGAGGTAGGCACATAATGGTTTTAATAAATTCTAATCTGATGACAGCACTGAAAAAGCATCACGTCATTTTTAAAAACTACCCATTGCCGTGCAAGAGGGTGGGGGTTCAAAAATTATATGAATTTCGAATACGTATGATGGGCACGCTTTTGTCAGATCCTCTCTTCCCCCTGTAAAGCATGAGTAAATCATGAATGGTCTCCTTTTTATATGGAGATTTCGATGCAATCATTCAAATGGTTGAATACGAAAGTGTTTCAACACGAACTCTATGAAATTCGTAAAGGAAAATCTGTTGGGAAAGAGTAGTGCATCACTCAAATGCATCAGCCATTGTTTTTTGCCGAATTGTATTGTAACCTATATCGAGGAAAATTACGAGTTAACAAAGAGCTGAAAGGAATCAGAGCCACAGCCGTGTTTCAAATTGTGATTTGGTTTGTGTACGTGAATTGCAAAAAGTCCGATGGATGTGTTGAGGCACGTTAAATGCCCACATTTTTTGCTTCAAATTCTTTTCTTAAATATAAAAGGCGTGATGCAAAATTTGGATAAAACTTTTCTTTCTTTTTATTTTTTTTTCTTCTTTCAAGTCCTGCCACTGAGGTTGTTCTTTCTCTTTTATTCCATTTCATGCAATGCAACACAATACCAGACCAAAAATCGTTAAATGTCCCGGTCGTTGTATAATCGAACCGCAAAAATATTTCGGAACATGTATTCATATGCCCACCGCCGCCGATATACTTTATTATATACAAACACAAAATCAATGGAAAAACATAATACCCACCGAATCGTTAAAAATCATTATATGTATAAAATAATGGCATGGGAACAGTCATGATCTTATAACAAACTTGGCATTGTGTTATAAGTGTCTTGGATATGTTTACATTGTCAATACACGATACATAATATTAATGTTAGGTATAACAATAAGTTCAATAAACCTTTGGTTAAGTTTATGTTTTAAGAAAATATAAAAATAATAAAAAAAAAACTGAAGAAAATAATGCACCTCTCCCGAGACTCTGTAGGTTGGATAGGTGGTGCAATGGTGCATCATAGGGTAGTTGACTGTGATTTGTGACAACTTGCATCAATGGGCATGAGAACTACCTGGAACCCTTTGATGCTAGATACCTAGAAGGGTCAATTTTATTCTGATGATTGAACATTCGACTTCGAAATTCTTTGACATTTACTGAGTTTTCACATTGAAAGATCATAAGTTTGAATTTGGCGCCTTATTTTACGATGACGGTGTCATTGTATGTCTGAACACTAATATCAGACACCAAATCCAAGATAACTTCCTTTTTCAACAGCGGCATCTTGTAGGTTGAGAGAACAGTTTACAAGGATGCGAAAACATTTTGGGACAAGTTGCCCGAAAGGACCTCAGGACGTCAGTCAATTCGACTAGAAAATTCCTTCACACATCCTTACAAATAATCAATACAAACAGTTAAAGCATTCAGTCAAAGTATTCAGTAAATCCGAGTAAATCATCCAGTTAACGCATTCAACATTCAAACTCAAACTTTTTCAAATCTGACGTCACATTATTTCAGTGCTATCAGTCGATTAGAATCACTTACAACTAAACAATATAGGGGGATGTTTACAAATTACGTCACACTGCCAGGGTGAGGGAATTTATAAAAATGTAACTTTAAAAGACGGTGGATGGTGGTGGTCAACAATGAGTGTGACGCTTGGGCTAGTTGTTTGAAAAAATGATCGTACAGAATCATTCGCCTTATTGACTAGAAAAAATTTTTGGAGTTAAAAGTTGCAAACAAATGATTCTCACAATTTGTGAAAGCTACCAGTCGCAGCAGATTCATAAACCTCCATTTTCGTCCATAATTGAAGCTTTTGGCCCTGCCCGTACAGCGACTTTCAAAAGCGTGCGCACTTCTAGTGTAGCGGCATCGAAAAGCGTGCAGGGAGAGGAGTGGGTTGAAAGAAAAATACGAGAAAAATGCGTGAGAACTATTTGAATGGTTCAAACGAAAATAGTTTCACCACTGTTTCGATGTGAGAGACAAGTGGAACGCATTTTTTATTTCTAATAAAGTCTTTAAAAATGCCACATCAGGCCATGGCGACAGTGGTATCTTTTTTACATGTTCATGTCTAGCGAATCGTAAACGAAATGAAAGTAAAAATTCACCACTTTCCTACATATGTGATAGCATGTCTGGTGATGAGGTGTATCTAACATTGTCACCAGACATGCTATCACATATGGGAAAGTGGTAGTACCACCACAAGGCTGGGTTTAACGACTGACTCCATATATAAGTTACAAAAAAGCAAACGAATCGACTCCATAAATCGCTTACTTGAAGTGGATCAGTCACTGAGCTCTTTTTCAAGTTTAGGGAGGTATTCGAGGGACTAGGACATTTAATCGACTGAAAAAATTCATAATTATCGAGGTATGAGTGATTTTAATCCGATGACAGCACCGATAAAACGTGACGTCATTTGTGGAAAACTGCTTTTTGACATTGAATATCCAGGACGAAGAGCTTTTTATGCATCAGTACATCACGGTCACCTACCCTATATATGTTGGGCGTATATATATAGTAATATTCTCTTTACAAGAACTCTTCACTTCAATTATATAATGCAATAATACATTCGTGCACAACTATAAAGGAATTTCAATATAAATATTCTGGCATCTTACATTATACGATGTATCCAGCGCATCGAAGATATTCGTTATGGGTAGAAGAAGAGTTGCGTTTATGTTGAGAGATAAAAGTGGTTTATCAAGACTATTAAAATGAGTTTCGAGTTTAAAGAGTTAGAAACGATTTTTTTTGCCTTTCCTTCTTCTGTGTATAGTAGGTAATTGAACCTAGTTCATTTGGATAGACCGGTTGCTGCATTCCCTTTTTTTTCTTTCGAAAAGACTCGATTTCGAGAGATGATGATCACTGTGTGGTATGGAAAAATAAAATTGTTTTTATGAATTCAAATGAAATCCTTAAGTGCAATTTTTATTTCAAATTTTTTTTATTTCTTTTCTCGTTCAACTTACATTTGAACGTGATTATTATCCGTTAAAAGATGAGGAGATGAAGATGAAGAAAAAAACTCATTGCACATTTTTTCCACCACAAACCGCTCCATATATAATAATCATAATAAATAAAATAAGAAGAAGAAGAAGAAATACAATCAAACCGTAAAATATGCAACGGGTCTGGGTTCTGTATCCCTCAGCATACTTTAACAAAGATTACAATGTTGCATTTTTGCTGATTTTATGTGTGTTATGCTTCTCGCCGAGTTTATTTTTTAGCCACGTACGAAGTACTGGGAGCTATTAGTTTTGTTATGCCGATTGTAACACTCAGCTTTGGGGTTTCTGAGTAAGGGCAAAGCTTCTGGCATCACTTATAGATGTCAAATCTAAAAAAAAATAACTTAAGTAAATCAAATCCGATTTTAATAATTCTTTTTTTTCCCTGAAAGGCATTCAACAAAGTGAGGTTGAGTTCGAAGATGAGCAAAATCGGTCGAGTAGTCTCGGAGATATGGTCAAGATGGTGCTACTTTTGGGTTTTTTTTTCGTAAATATCTCGTACAGCTTTACTCCGAATTCGAGGGTTGGGAGTTCGAATCGCGGTGGGGTCGTGGTTTTTTTTTGCTGATTTGAATTGTTCGATTACGAATGTTGGGCAGTTGCCAAGAAATGTTTCAATTATGGCACTTAAGGGGTCTGCCACCGAGGGTGTCCAAAAATTACGAATTTTTTTTCGTGTTTTTTGCTGTGATTATGA
>JANTFA010030229.1:0-15665 GCA_026413405.1 Phytosciara flavipes | reverse complement strand
AAAATGGGGGGTGGAGGGTTTTCATTTGCTATTATTAAAAGGTAAAACGAAAGGAAGAAAATTAGCAAAACAATAAAAATCGAGCTAATCTGGCGCAAATATATAAATTGGTATACGTTTGATTATAATTTGATATAAATATAATTTGTAAATATAGAGCATTCAAAACATTCACTTGCTTTGGTTAAGGATAATTATGAAAAAAATTAAATTTAAAAATGAAACGAAAAATTTTAAAATTAAAAAAAAATCTAATTTTATTCTTCGGAATGTATACACCATCGTCTAGTCTAGCTGAACGCGTAACAAAATTACTGATTAAAAAATCGATTCGTATTTCATAAACAATTTTGTGTTATTCCCATACCTAGCACGAATATTACAATATCTCTAGCTTATGAAATCAATAGAGGGACTCATGAAAAACATAAGAGAATTCACATGTAAGTGTGTAAGATTTCGTTCCAAGTTAAGTGTCTGCGTAATTCGCAGGATGTGAAAAATTGAGAAATAGAATGTGGGATGAAAGATATAAGCCTAACTGATAACTGAAGTCCCATCCCTGGACATCACATCAACTACTTCGTTTTCAATCCATACTCATTTTTGTCTAACCATTTGAAGAACTAGATTTTCGTGCGAAAGCTGAATTGTAAATTGCAAGTGGAAACTCTTGCGAAATTCACTGATAAGAGTAACACGTGAAGGTTAAAGATATAGTTGAATCGTACATAACATCCAAAAGTATATCACCTACCAGTGGAAAGGTTGTAGCCCGAGGCTAGAGGAAGCCAGTTAGGTACTACATTACCTTTCTGTTATTTTCTGAAGTAATATTATTTCACTGAACAAGATTAACCCTAAAGCATGTGAAATTTGATGTTTCCAAGCAAACGTTATAAGATTCAAAAGGTGCGATGGTCATACACGTAGGGGCCACGCACTCTGATTTACCTGAGAATAACCTGGTCAACCGTCAATCAGAGTGCCTGGTCCCTTGGTCACACTTAGATCTTCAAGATTCGGAAAAAAATTGGCTATTGGAACCCACCCAAACATCGTTCATACTCGAAACAATCGATCGGACTGTTTCCATTTTATATATAAAAAAGATTAGATTCAAGTTCGAAAAGAAAATGGAACAGAAATTAAATTAACATAAAAAAGATTTTTGTTATGTTTATTTGATTAATATAATTAGCTGCACATCGAGAGCTTTATGCAAATTAGTATATAATATTTATTTTGTAGGTAAGTTGGTTAATAAACTGATAAAATGTAAATGAACCATGCAGTTGAAGATTATTTCTTTAAAAACAAAACAGTAGATTACATATTGGTTTGAGAATTACTACTTTGACAAGTGTGACGTTTGCAGCACGAGCCGAGGGCGAGGTATGCAACCACACAAGTCAAAATAACAACACACAAACCAGTAAGTATGCGATTTTACTCGTTCAGTCCTTGAGAAATGAAAATTACCGAAAATGTCATCAGGTAATGAGTCGTTTCCCAGAGATGCAGCGAGTAAACGTTTTTTTGTTGATTTTTCTTTTCATTTTTGTAGTTCAAGAAATGATAATAAAAATATGTAAAAGTTAAAAATATTGCCACGACGAAACGATCACTGGCAATCTCATTTCCTTAATATGTCTTCTATCAATAAAAGTTTTTGTTTTGTTGTTTTCGTTTCATTTTAATTTTTAAGTAAAAAAAAAGAATTCGAAATTTTATATTCTGGCGATAAACAATTTAGCTATTACATAAAGGCGATTCAGTTTTTCTGAGTGGTTTGCAACCGAAAAAATCGAAATGAAATTTAAAAAAATTTTCTTTAAAAAAAAGTTTTCTTTGTTCTTCTTCTTCTACTACTTCTTTTGTTTCCGTAACAGTTAAATCGAACGAATTATAATTTCTTTTGTGTAAATTTTAAATTAATTTTTCTTTTCATTTGAATTAGAGAAGGTCCTTGTTTTTGGTGGTAAAAATTAAGATGAAAAATGAAATTATAATCACACTGAAGGAGGATATTGTTTACTATAGAAAAACTCAAATCAATTAAACGAATATATCTTCTATAATATGTATAGTAAATATGTACAATAATGATGCGGATGATTCAAGAGGAAAAAATGTTTCGTTTACATTAAACAAACCAAAGAAAAAAAAACAGAAGAAAACTAATCGGTTCAAGTCTGGAAACACGTGAATGTAGCCATACGATGACGAAAAGACTTGATTTGTATCAATAAATTATTTGAAAACGGTTGAATTCTTTCGAAACATTTCGCAATGAATTAACGAAGAGATAAGTTTTTAGATTTAACCAAACAAAAACAAAATTTTTATTCCCTAAAATTAAAACAAACAGAAAAATCAGTCTAACTTCATAGCGCGCAATTTCAATTCTCAGTTTCTAGTCTCTAATAAATATCTTCAATATAAAAAACACACTCTACGGAGGAATGGCGGCTGAGTCAAAGTGACCCGGCTAAATGTCAAGATTTTGGACAAAGTGATGTATGGAAGATTTGTTCATCATCAAAAATAAAGGACACCTTCCTTGCATCACTTTTCGATTGGACACGTGGAAAAGACGTGGGACCACATGGCACCACTCGTAATAATGAAGCAAAATTTCGACTCCGCCACTATTCGCCGTGTGGTTGTTTGTAATTGAGGGTATTTTTAGTCTATTATACGAAAACTGTATTTATTAAATAGATTGACGAACACAATTCACTTGTCGAAAAATTATTATTCTAAACAAAAGTTTATTTTTTGTTGTTTTGTTTTTTTTTTTTTGAATATTGTAAATTAATAAAATTTGATATTTTCAGCAGAAAAATAAGATAAAAAAGCTTCGGTATCGTTGTCCACTTACCTTACTGTTGGCAAACAATAAACCAACACCTTCTAAGCAAACTTGTAGTAGACCCCCTTCTCCGGTCGTCATGTCCTGTACGGGGAATTCACCACCCAATTCCGGTATATTGGCAGGAATTCCGCCACGATCCATAGCTTCCTTGATGCAATTATACAATTCCTTACACTAAACGAGGACAATGGTTTGATGTAAGTGATCAACGTTAAACATTATTGAAACGAAATTTCGAAGATTTGATACATGGAGAGTAAAGAGCGACAATGGGAGGTTCACCACCTCGAGTAATTTTTAGCAGAAAACAAGATAAATGAACGGTGGCTCTCTACAGGTTACCTTCGGAGGAAAGTTATATCTCACATAAAATTTTGTTGTGAGGGGTCATTAACAAATGACGCACGCTCCACATGAGCGTCGTCTCGAACTAGCGCAAAAACAAGAATTTTTCGCGCTGGTTTGTCTTCGGTTGATAGCGCTGAGTAGGTGGTGCGTTTTGAAGAACAACTTTGCCTTTGGACAAAGGCATTAACTAGCTCCATAATTTACATAAGGAACTTGTCTTTTTTTCAAAAAATAAGCCTGGAAAAAAATATCATAAAAGACTTACGTCGAGAAAATGACAACAAATATTTTGCATAAGACTGAAGTCGCTTATGCAAATTGGGGCAGAGTAGTGCAAGACTAGCGCATCAAAGCTCCAAACTTTGTTTGAAAGTTATCAAGACAGAAGAATGGAATGAGCCAATGTGCTACAAGAGCCGTACATTTTGCGATTTTAGACTTGTCATTGTCAGGCACACCACAAAATGAACATTTAATTTTTCATTAGTCATCAGCTTTAATACATCGGTGAGTGCAGCATTTAGGCGTTGGCTTTCAGCCGACGGGCCCTACATAAATACAGACTGACGTGTAGAAAAAAAAAATTGGAAAATGTACCTTTTTCGTGAAATATTTGTGCAATTGGGTCTGGCCACCATTTCTGCGCCACAAGCATAAGACTTTCGTTTTCGGCGAATAGGTCATATTCACCAATCGTTCGAACCACCAGCGTTCAATTATAGCTCCATTCACCGATCTCAGCACCAATCCATCGTCCCGAACTTCCATGAAGCGTAACGGGCCACTTGAGTCAACCCCCTGATAAACGGTAAAACTCTGACGGTTCAACATTCTCGAACCCAACGGTTTCAGATCGATGTCATTGCCATTCTATTCCGGATAACAGGAAAACGTTTGACCATTTGAACGGGGAAAAATTAGTAGAAAGAGGCATCCAGTTCCTTACCAAATTCATCACTTGATCCAAAAGATTGTGCACCTCTTGCGAGTACACCAAACCGATATGACTTTTGCCCAACAAGCGTCGAACCTTTCGTTTTATTTCCTCCTTATTCACATTCAGCATAACCAGTTCAGCCGTCAAATTGAATAGCATCGTCGACAGCAACCGGTCTTCGTCGTGCTCCAAACGCTTCCGTTCCGAATCGCTCAAAGACTTATACTTCTCCATCATTTCACCCGGTCCCTGATCCATTCCAATCATATCACGCTCCTGACTGACCGCATCCAAGAAAGCATCTTCCCAGAATTGCATCTGATCCCATAGTATCAATCTGAGATGGTCAATGGAAATTCGATTAGGTGACACACCCTCCTCAGCATTCGACTTTTGCATTCGTCAAACTAACCTTTCCTTTCCCAATAAGCCTTCGAATAAATATACACGCGGTGCGTCAGGAGACGGTGATGAAGATGTGTTGATTAAATGACCGCCGGTGTATCTGAATCCAGCGCTTAATGTGGATTTTCCCGACCAAATACTACTAGACCGACTTTTATCTTTCATATTCGACTTGTTGGGGAACTAAAAAGTGAGTTTTAGTTTTAGGAAATGAAATTATTTCGTTTTCTAGTAAGGGTGACGATGTAGTTGAGTTGATAAACTCAGCCACAATCAACAAAGAAGCTAAATAGAAATCGAGAAAAGTAATGATTTCAGAACGTTGCGTTGTGATGTATTTTACAGTTTAAATAGCGTTCGCTTAGAATGCAGTTCAAAATCATTGCCGAAATTGTAAAACTGATTTCTAATAGCATAGCGAAATAGCATAGCTGCGGCTATTGAAACGTAAACTTCATAGCAAAATCTTTCAATGCATTCGTTAGTGTGAGTTGAAATGTTGAATTTACAATCTCTTGACTTATCAATTCAGTTAGAGTGTTAGAAAAACCACTTAGCTCAAGCTAGACATTGGTTTCTAACACAACAGATCAATTAGCAAGCAGCTTAGCTTCAAGGGATTGTACAGAATTCTGATAGCTAGAAAACACTAGCGAAATGTTATGGAATTTATTTAGTAGTCGAAGAACGTTCAATACCGGTCTATAGCCTCGAAATATCATCAACTCAACTAAATCGTTGGAAAAGAAAAAAAACCGGAACAAAAAATCGATAAATTGTGCTCACAGACACCGAGACATGCAAAAAATATTGTTTCAGCTTACAAAAATGTGCTTGATCAACAGTAAAATACAAGAAACAAAAGAACGACAGAGAAAATTAAAAAAAAAACGTCACTGTGCCAATATGACTTACATTCTCATACTCTGTGTCGGATACAGTTGATCGACAAGATATCGATGGTATCAACGATCCACTACCCGGCATAATACCACCGGTTTGCAGATCACTGGCGACAGACAGTGCCCCAGACGAACCATGTACAGTTGCCTATTGGATAGCACGTAAAACAAACGACACAAAAAACACCATGTAGAACACACAAACGAGGAAGAATAGAAATGTAAAAAAAAGAAAAAATTTTTTGATTTAGTAAAATTTTGAATTCATCTTGGAGGCAAGGCTCGAAGGGGGAACCACTCTCAAAAAATCTCCCAGATAATCCCAAATAACACTCAGAGTGGTTCACCTCTTTGTTGAGCCTAATGTCTAAGTTAAAAGTTTGTTTTGATAAATTTCTTGTGGCTGGAAGAAGGAATATGAAGAGTGATTCATCCTGTTAACAGAACTAATTATCACCCCGTCAAACTAATTTGTTCTAAAAGCTTGTATCTCACAATCGCTGAACTGGTCATTTTAACGCGCGCGATGAGACTTTTTGCTTCTCCTAACAATGTTATGTTGCAATGGTTTATGGTTTATTGATAACAAGCGGTTAGCCGTTAATTTCCCGACACGATTCCCATTCAATTCCCATTCAATCCAATTGAAGTACTAGATGGCCAAGTAAGATGATACGAAGGAAAATGCCAGTAAATCTTTAGCACCTTCACTCCGACTTTTTCACGTCGCTTAACGCGTTTGCTATCAATTTCATCTAGACACAGTCCAGTTATTTTGGTTAGATAAATGAGCAAGAAGAGACCAGATCGATAGCAATGCGAAAGTTCAGAGCGAGCAACTAAATCTAGTTTTTTTCCCAATGTCACGAAATTCACATAATGTTCCGATGTCACAGACGGCAACAGTATTCTAATCGGTGCTCACTTCCTTCGATCAAAGCCTTTTCAATAATTTCAAATCTTTTACTTCAATTGTTGTTTGAGAGCATATTTTGATATGTAAGACCGAATGAGCCAGTGATTTTCATTTATTTTTGGGTGTCCTCTTTCGATAACAGATGTACAGCCATCCGTGAGAGGTTGGTGTAGACATTCAATCTATTAGAAGAGTGAAAGTAATACCAAAACGAGTGAAAAAGCCGATCAAATTTCTACAGATGACTCTTCCTCGCTTGCATGCGGACTCGATTCACAAATCCCAATACCTCAATATCGTTATTACGTGAGAGCATTGGATCAAGACTAAGCACACTGAGCGACGCAGGGGAAAAGCACCTGATCGGTAAATGATTCAAGAAACTGACTGGGTACTGTGTATTGAACAGGAACCGAAGGAAGATGAGACCTTCTAAATACGTCAGAATTGGAGGATGAAACAAAGAACCATGTTCTATGTGTCTGTCCCAAGTTTTCTCAACAAAGACTGATGATTTACAGTGATTATACCGTGACGGAAAATAAGTGCTGGGACCTGTTGCACTGAACAGGTTCCTAGCTGAAAGATGAAGCGTCACTACTAGGTATCTAGATCAGATTTGCTCGATCATCCCAAACTGATAAATCAAATGTTTGTCCTCCAATCAATCCTATACGAAGTGTCATCCAATTAGCCGAATTTGCAGGTATTAGAGAAGTTTGATAGCTTTGTAGTTAGAAGTTCGCGGGAACAAAAATGCAAATTTGTCAACAAAATCATAAATTGTCGATGATTTCATCAAAACAAAACGAGAAGCATATAAAAACGTCGACGGCAATACTTCACAAAAAATATAAAACCAACACTCCACAACTCACAGCTAAATAATTCGTTTCAAAATGAATGAACACACACACTGCGAACGATCTACTCACGTCTGAATCGAATGACGTCAGTTTGCTCATGAGCATATTCCGTTTCTGCGACAGCATATCTTTGAACATTTCCGATGTGGATTGATGATGTTCGCCCGATTCATGCACTGATGTCCGACGATTCGTTGCACTATCGGCGGCAAAGGAACTCTTTCTCGACCCCATTTCGCTAGCTGTTGGACTTTGAGGCGATTTAAGATTTTCTCTGCTCCCCATTGGACTAACCGACTGCAAGTGAAATTTGAAAATTGTAAACTCACACAACTTCTCCATCCCGTCAACCTACTTGACTCGATAACAAAGATGCCGTCAAATCTCCACCATCCGTTAAATCCTTGCTCCAAAAATGAGTGTGCGCAATTTCCATCATTTGAAAAACAGAAGCCATGCCACCGAGTCCATAGTTCGAATAAGTAGCGTCCAGCCCATGCGCAATAGCATGCAGACATTTTAGCATGCCTTTCCACACCGGTTTCGGTACGCACACATCATCAATGTGATCATCTGGGGCGATTTTCTTATCCAACGTACGATTGGTTTTGCCCAACACTAACATACGGTACGATTCGTCTTCCATCAGTTTCCGCAATCGATTTAACTTCAACCAGCTGACACCCTCACCGGCCAAAACTTGAGTGACCACATCATTTAGAAAGGCTTGATTCTCGGAATTGCTTGTCGACCGTTCGGCATTCTGTTGGCGTTGAATTTCTTCTTGTGTTTGTCGTGGTCCAGAGTGTTTGATCAGTGGCGAACGTTCAACGAGAACTTTTCGCGATGGAAACGGGTCGAATGGAAGCTTCGTTTTACTGGATTGTTGTTGCTGTTGCTGCTGATGTTGGTTTTGATTTCGTTGCGGTGACTGTTGGTATTGTTGAGGCTGTTGTTTGTCTGAAATCATGTGGTTAAAGAAACCATTAATTTCACAGAACGAAATTTCATCCCAGATCATTTCCTTACTTTTTCCGAATAGTCCAGAAAACATCGATGACGTTGACGATGTGATGCCAGTTATTTCATTGCTGAATGAAGAAAAGAAATCTCTACCCGTTCCAGCTATTAATCCGTGGCTAACCAAAGAGTTTCCCGGCACGCTTTGAGATTGAAATTGTTGTTGTGATGGTTGTTGCTGTTGTTGAGGCTGTTGAGATATGTCTGTTTTCATGAGTCCCTTTTTGGCAGCCGCCTCTTTAGCCGTCTTGGTTAGATCGCCGAGCGTAGACTTGCCAACATAAGTTAAATCATCGAAAGTGTTTTTGCTAACACCGGCAGCTTGTTTGGACGCTTCCAATGCATGCTTCGATGCGTCTTCAGCAGCTTTCTTTGCATGTAGAGTCAACTATAAGAAATTTTTGGTCAAATTAATTTCTATGTCGTAAGATCATCGAAAAGATGTAGCTGCTGATTGGCTTGATATCTCAAACAAAATAATCTTTGGATGACATTAAGTTGTCTATTAAGTTACCTGGTGATGGTTTATGAGTGTAACTACATCTCTACACGGTTAACTAATAAACAAGCGATACTACAAGCATGGGTTAAATGATCCAGATAGAATGGGTAATTCAAGATAAAGACTACAAATCACAAAATTCTAACTAGCCCTATACGCCGATGGTAAATTGTTTGTTTCATAACGCATTTAGCATCACTAGTAAATCTAGTAAAAAGTGAAAACCCGTTGAAAGTAAAGGTGGACGTATTGACATTGGAGATACCGGACTCTCAATTTAGTTAATTTTGATAGAACATCGTTTTCACTTAATGCGGTTCACAAATTGGATTCATAGGACACGAGTCACTTTATGCAAACCATGACTACAGCCAAGTGTGGCTTTCATGTCCACAAGAATACTTTGAAGTAGAGCAGCTTCAGTTCTTAATTTACATTTCAGTTGCTACGGTCAAATGAAACGACTTCGCTCTAACTAAATAATTTGATTGTACGATATGGCTATCCAGTAAATTTTCTATTCGAACACAGCACGGCTGATGCAATTTTTTCTAATAAAATTTTCTGGAAATCGAAATCATCATTTTATGAGTGTGGCGAGTGAGGCAATAAGCAATATATAATGAACATCCCACCATGACACCCAAATAGCATAATGCGATGTCTTTTTGTTGGGGGTGATTAAAAAGATTTTATGGTAAAACACTCAAAACAAACCTGTTCGAAGGGAGCAAAGATATTCGTCTCCTCTTCTGATTTCTTCTCCTTGCCATGTTCTTTCAACTAAATAACAACAAAATAAAAGTTCAATGATAAAAGGAAGTCATAACCGAAAATTACAAAAATTTTGCAACAGAAAATTGAAATTCTTCCCATTCACTGTTACACAGAACACAATATAATCTCGATCATGGGAATCAATGTGGTAGAATTGTTTAGGGTTACACAGAGGAAGACAACATTTATCTCTGACGTCAATCTCAATCTCATTCTGCTCAGCTAAATGCCGACTTTACCTTATCCACATGAGCCAATAGTCCGTCTTGGCTACTCTGGCGTGTTGTTTCCTTTACCAATTCCTTTGCCTGACTGGCGAAATGTTCAAACAATGAGCTCTGTGAACCTTGTCGTTGAGATCCGGCCTGTGGAATGATCGTGTTCAAAAATAGTGTTATTGCCAATTACTTGTCTTTTTTGGAAAAGGCTTACCGATCCAAGGGCTGGGTGTGAACCAGTCGAACTGGCTGAACCAGATGAAGATGTTCTTGCCAAAACATTGCCGGCACTTGTTTGACGACCTAGATTTGGACTGATTGGCGGTATCTGCAAATAGAATAAAATGGACCGTTACTTCAGTGAGTCAGTATTTTGGGATTAGTCTTAGCGATATAGTAATACCAGGGTTTCCCTGAGTTACTATAAAACTAGTTTGAAAAATATTATCGTCGCCAAGTGATTTCGTCAATGTATTTTAAACCAGCGCGCTTTCAGCCGCCACTTTTAATGATCGTTAAATCTTCGCTAAAAAAGATCAAAATTTTGACAAACTTTCCGTCGTAAATCAATAATGAAAAGGTCGTAAAGTTTTCCATCACATCACTTGGCACAAGTATTGGTTTAAATGCTTCGATGACAGTAGAGGCTACGAAGTGGACCGACGCCGAAATACGAAATGAAAGTTTTGATATATTGGTGAGGCGTGGAGATGTTTCTCGAATCAATGTCCTTACTTCTCAAACAAACATCTTCTCGACCATCCGGAGCAGAAACTTGGAGGATTCGATCTACCGAGAAGAGAAAAGGAAAATACCCATCTGGACATGGTTGCTGCAATGAACATAATATGTACCGGTGGAATTTTTGCGAATCCCCACTGTGTGATTGTGATAATAATGTGAATCAATATTCAAATTCAGAGGTTGAGAACTATAACTTATGAGTTGGAGATTCAATAGAAGAACTTTCAAAAACGTATTTTCGTAAAAATATTCGGTTTGATCAAAGCAAGTTTTTAGCAAATCAATTAGAAATTTTAGCGGCGCTTGTGGAACCCTAAGAAATATTAATTTGGGAGATGCAGACTGTTGATTAACCTGTGTCCTTTGATCACAGTATTTTCAAAATATTCAAATCTTTTACTTCAAAGCTTTGAGCATTCGTTTTGCTGGTATAGAACAGAGTTAGCCAAAGATTTTCATTTATTTTCTGTTCGTATGGGCATTCGCAACCAGTTTCTTGATCGTTATAAATGTCCATGCAAAAATTGAATCGATTGAAATTTAAATATTCAAATTTTACCACGACAAACACTGACGCTCACCAAGATGTTGCACATATGGAAAGTCTCCACAAGAAAACCTTGCACTCGTAAAACAACAATGAAAAAAAACCCAAAGAAAAAACCAGCTGTTGCTGTTATCACTCTCTTTTCTCTCTCTCCTCTACACACACCCGACTATGCGCACTACGTTACAATCGATAATCCGAAACATCACCGACAGCATCGTAACGAATAACATCGTAACACATAACAGAAGAAAATGATTTCGAGTGGAAAGTCAATATTAACTTCTCAACTACTGTCATTGACCAAGCGCTCTCGATTAATTTGCAACGTATTCGATAAAATTGTTTGTCCAGTGTGGTCGATTCCATCAAATCGTAACATGTCTAACAGTGCTGACGGTGTAAACGAAAAATTCGGTCTGCCGGGTCGATTGCAGGGCAGTACGAAAAGTGTGTGGAATGAATACATTCAATTGGCACAGCAGTACAAGCCGCTGAATCTTGGACAAGGATTCACTGATTATCCAGTGCCTAGTTACATTACGGAAGCAATGGCCTCGACAGCGAACAGTGACAATCCTCTATTGCATCAATACACTCGCGGTTTTGGCCACTTAAGATTAGTACAAGCAATCGGTCAATTGTACTCTCAACTCGTACAACGACCCGTTAACCCACAAAATGAAGTGTTAGTTACATGTGGAGCGTATGAGGCACTTTATTCAGCAATTCTCGGCCATGTCGATACTGGCGACGAAGTTATCATTGTCGAACCATTTTTCGATTGCTATGAGCCGATGGTTAAAATGGCAGGCGGAATTCCTCGTTTCATTCCACTGAAACCAAAACACAAAAATGTCACGTCGTCTGCGGACTGGGTGTTGGACGACGATGAATTGGAGAAACTATTCAACAATAAAACCAAAATGTTCATCCTGAACAATCCGAACAATCCGTTGGGCAAAGTATTCACGGCCAAGGAGTTGCGAAGAATCGCCGACTTGTGCATCAAACACAACGTACTGTGTCTGTCCGACGAAGTGTACGAGTGGATGATATACGATAACAATGAATTCATTCGAATGTGTACATTGGATGGTATGTGGGATCGGACAATAACCGTTGGCTCTGCTGGCAAAACATTTTCGGTGACCGGTTGGAAAATTGGATGGGCATATGCTGCGGCTAATTTGATTGTAAACCTGCAAATGGTGCATCAAAATTCCGTATTCACAGCGAATACACCAACGCAGGAAGCATTGGCCATTGCATTCGAAACTGAACTGCCTAGATTGGGCACCAAGGAATGCTACTTCAATTCATTGCCCGAGGAGCTGCGGTTGAAGAGAGACTTTATGGCCGAATTTTTAACGAAAGCTGGAATGAAAGTAACGTTACCGGAGGGCGGGTATTTTATGATTGCCGATTGGACACCGTTAGAGAAGAAATGCGATTTGTCTGGTGAGATAGATGTGCGACGAGACTATCGTTTCACGAAATGGATGGTGAAGAATTTGGGACTTCAAGGTATTCCGCCGAGCGCATTTTACAGTGAAGGGAACAAGCATTTAGGTGAGAACTATGTTCGTTACTGCTTCTTTAAGAAAGATGAAAATCTTCAAAAAGCTGGCGATATTTTGTCGAATTGGAAGTGATCGAAATTTGAATTGGTTGCTTTTAGAGAATCGTTCAATTGAATTGAACCGACAAATTATTTCAAATTAAATTTCGAATAAATTCGTCATTACAGCTAGCTGCATTTAATGTCGATGTGTAAACATCAAAAATATTTTTAATCTCAAATGGGATAAAGGAATAAAGGAAATTGCTGAAAATTGCCGGAATTTTTTTTCGCAATGACTGTAAAAGTTGAAAAGAACAATTCATTCGGGTAACCTACCGGCGTCTTTTGCTGTAACCGTCGCTTCTCCATATCAGTCATCCCGACCAAACTTTCCTTCGACACATTCTGTTCCGACATTATCGTTTTCGGTGTTGTGGTTGAATTCGAGTCAGATTCATTTTCAAAACTGCCAGCAGCTTCGTCTCGTAGCACAACCATGTCACTTTTCACTTTGCCGGGAAATTCGAATTCCGAATCGCGATTAAAACTGGGCGAACTTAAATCGGAACGACTAGACGATGATGAATTGGGTGAGTCAGGGCGAGACTCCACTTTCGGCTTCGGTTCCATTCCTTCGGGAAATTGTAATGATATGGGTGGATGGTACACCAGCTTCGGATCCAAATTTGAGGACATATTCTACGGACGAAATTTTTTTGTAAATTTTCCTTCATCCTAGGAAGTTCTTGATTGATAATACTCACGGGATTTGTGTGATGTTGATGCGGTTGATTATCGTGTAAGCTGGGAGATAGGTCAGACGATACCATTTCCGATACAAAATCACTCAACGACGAGTACGATGAGCTTGTACTTTCAGCCCCTTCAGAATCCGAACCACTGTCATCGGCCGGTTGACTATCCGTTTGATTATGTAAACTTCTTAACGCTCCGTTCATAGAACTTCCGTCATCCCACACCGAAAATCGAATCGGCGTCAGTGTGTGAGCAAACCATTTCGATTTATCGCCTATTTGCGTTGGATCCAAAACACCAGTCTGGACACGCAAAAATGCCACATTTGTCGGCGTTAACGACCATTCGGCCAAAAATTCAACTGCCTGGGTACGTGCGAACTTAGCCAAAAAATTCGAGGCTCTGGGTCGTGATCGCAGGAAACTGTTTATTTGGAACGCGACCACCGGCCGTGGATACAGTCGAAGTGTTCGCGTATGTTCGGTGAAATTGGCCAATACGTTTTGCGAATTGAAAAACCGAACCATGGCCACCCGTGTGGCAACGTCCACCGAATCAACGTCACTTCCGTAAATGAACGGATTTATGGATGGGGTGTGTGCGGGACTAGGCAATCTTGGTGATCCTTGTGATGATACGGAATTGCGTTGACTTGAGTAGCCGGAACCTGGTTCTTGGAGTGGAAGCTTTGGACTGAAAAAGTGACTAGATGAATGAAATGGTCAATCGAATGTTGGCGAATATTTTACTTTAGTATTTGCGGTGATGCGAGACTATCCCGGACCGATGGAAGCAATTGTTGGCTTGATGCATTTTGATTGTTCGAACTCATTGAATTTAACGCCTGTAGAACATTCAATGAAAGTGTAAGTAAGGTCAATTCGTTTATTAGGCCAATTGGAAATGAATAATCAACGAATGAAAATTTTCTTTTACATCTGTAAACAAGCAGCAGCAATGGTTCTTCAAAACAGAATACCAAAAAAATACAAATGAAAACTGTGTTGCATCCCACCCAAACTGCATGCAAATTTCTTTCTTTTTGAAAAATGTCATCAAAGCTTTGGATATATTGAACTACCATAACTTAATTAGAACAACTGGAACGAGTCATTAGACAGTAGCAATGTTCAGACCTTGAGGAAGGAAGTTATTTGATTGAATGGCGTCCCTCACAACCAACGTCTCACTCCAGTAAATTGTGTAACATTATGGGCCATTCGGTACTGTACTCTAAAATACCAACTTATAGCCTACATTCACGTCCATGACAATAGCCTATTTTCGATGGCTATGCATTCTCATAGATATGTAAAGGAAAACTTCGAAGCAAATCATTTTATCCTAACTTCCACTAGACAATTCAAAGGGAATACTCACTAAAGCCGTCAGTATACTGAGTCTGAGTCTGTTGTATAAGCCAGAAATTTTTGCTTAATTTTGTAATCGTTCTCATTAACAGAGTAACATTGAATGAGTAACATCAACCATAACGGCTGATATGGAAGGCATAAAGAGAACATTTCCAAGTTATGTATTTAATAAACCACCTTGAATTTATCAGCAGCAAACTTTTTTAGTTAGGGTTCTTGGATGTTTGGGACTCATTACATTTTCGTGTGCAAGATTTAACCAGTAAAAATCAGTGTAGAGTACGTTCTTAATATTTGAACAAGTCTCACTGGAAGACTCGACCAACGCTCGTTGCAGTTACAATGGGCTTGACAGGGAGCGGATAGGTATGTTGGCCTTGGTGCCTTGGCTCAGCAAATGAAAGTCACTATACAAGATGACTGAAGTAGACATTTGAATTTGTACAATGTGTCATCGTTAGAGTACGTACGCTAAAAATGATTGCTTTCAGACCCCCAGATATGTGTGAAGAGTATACGTTGTTGTGAGTCGAACCTTCCTCAAAAAGCGTAAGTTCTTTGGTACTGTCGATCCACCACGAAGAGAGGAGGGAGTTGGGAAAAGTGTTACACGCCATGTTGTAATTAAATATGGGAAAACCGCGAGCAAAAGGAGGAGGGGGATCCCAAAATTCTAAACATTTAGTGGACGTCCTTTGTGGTTGATCCCTTTATGGATGGTCACTCATTTCTACATTTTGAAAATAAACGTTCTACACTAGACACTGGCGAACCAGGAAGAATAATTCAATTCTCAACGTTGAGTATATGTACGTTGAGCACCTACGTCTATATTTGGCAAATTCCACGACCTTGTCCCGTGACTAACAAACTGGGTCTTGAAATAGCTCGGAATCGGTGAGACTTTTCTTA
>JANTFA010030118.1:0-15665 GCA_026413405.1 Phytosciara flavipes | reverse complement strand
ATTTATGTAAAAGAATATGTTACCCGATATTTATGTCATCATCACATTAGTTATATCAACGTTATCCATCAACTTTTTCAAAACTAAAGATTTTATGTGGAACTCTCGGGCCCAAACCAACCATCATTTATCTACGTTGATTTTTCATTCTGAAACTTTATGTACTTTAGATGTCAGGTTGGGTTTCGTTTCGAATGTGTATCAGGTCCCAAATGTATCGTTTGGTTGTATACAAAGAACGGTCCTCAAAAAAACCCACTTACCAATTTCCCATTTATATTTTACAGAAATTTGAACAGGAGTTCATGAAAGTGAATTGAATCATTCTAATCCCACATGTCCTCATAACCACCTTTTCAAATAAATTTATCAGGTACTCGAAATCTTCGTTGTAAATGAAAAAGAAACATTTGCTTCTTGACTGACTTTTATGTACTCCTGTTTTTGAGGACTGTAATTTCTATATAAATATGAAACAGTGGTTTTGAGGACTTGATGTCCACAGGTAAAAAGCATCACGGTTCGAAATGCAGCAACTCCTCAAAACAAAAACTTCTACGATGGTTTTCATACTTGTACGAATATGTGATCAGGAGTAGTCTGAAATTCTCATATAAATTTGGTTTTTTTATGTTGGTGTAATATCACTGCCTTCCAATGTTCCATACTAAATAAGGAGCCTAATAACCGTTAAAAAAATTTGTTCTTGTGCTTGTTAGTTATAGATGCCTTGTCAATGACCACAGACTCAGACTGCAACAATTTTTTGCTGCCAGCTGCCCGTTTCAAAGGTTAAAATATTTTCTATGCTTTTATTGTAGAACAACTTTCTTTTTCTTAGAATGATGTTTTACGTTGGATAACAACGCACTCCAAGCATGAGTACTACTCTAAGTATAGTACTCAAACTGGGCAAACGTGCACACTGACTGTGAGGAAAAATTTGAAAAAGTTTTATAAAAAACTTGTTGATATGTTGTAGTGTGAGTGGGAGTGTGAGCCGTCAGTCATGCAAGGCGGCCGTCCGAAAATAAAATCTTTTGACTTTGTGATTTCAGTTTCATTTAAACGGCAAACAAAGTGCGAATGAACGGCTCTATGAGCTTCAGGAGGCTGCACTTCTTGCAGGCTATCTAGAATCGCATATGTTCCACACAACGTTTTTGTACAAGGGTGGCTTTGTACTATGCTCTCACACTAGGGATGCGTAAGTAGTAATGTTACGTAAGCAACTCCTGCTACGCTTCTTTCTGATTTCATTTGGATCCTGGTGACTCTGTTGGTGGTCTAATTAATAAGTGATGTATAGAAAGTAGCCACATGTTTCAATGATTGTAAATTCATCAATTGGGCATAATAGTCGTGATTTTGTTAGATTATACTGAGTACAAATACAATTCCCATTGGAATGCTGCAGAGACTATTATTATTGTCTTGATACGGTGTCCAAATTGTATAAAGATAACTACCATTTTTACAGCTTCATCGATTCTAACTAGCTATAATACTTCGAGTTCTCTGTAATATGTTGAAACAGCTTTACATTACAAGCGATTACAGCATTAGTCAACAACTTTTATGACATCAATTTACAAAATTCAAACAGGCAAGATAAGCGGATATTTTTCAGTAGAACTACTGCTTATCAGCAAAACAACAATGAATGAACTACGACAACGTACTCTAATTTTCATCATCGCCGTTGTCGATAACAGATGATGATGCGGTGGTGGTTCGTCATCGTCGGTTACTGATATCAATAATACTCTTGATTCACATTTTATCTATGCTTAATAGTTTCATGGTCAACAAGAAATAGAGTCCAATGTCTACTTACCATCTCTGCCAATCGGAAACCATTTTAATAAAGAATTTGCCCAGATAACCGATAATGGTTTTTCGATGACTCATTCGCAAAATGAACTATGACCGGCGGCAATAATCTCTTATCCTCTTCTTCAACTTAAAATTACCAACACGAACTATTCTCTGCCAAAAATTTTGATCTTACAAATCAGTTTAGTTTTGTACTCGGTTTGCAATGGCTCTAATCGGACTTGATTTTGGTAATGATTCGTGCGTAGTGTCGGTATGGCGAAATGGACGAATCGAAATAGTAACGAATGAATCTGACTTCCGTTACACTCCGTAAGATAATTTTTTGTGCATTCTCTGAAATCGCGTTTGAATAAAATGATCTTTTTGCCGTGTAGGACAATGGTTGGGTTCGATGATCATAGACGTCTTTTTGGAGTTACTGCGAAAAATCAATGGACAACCAACGCCAACAGAACATTAATCGACTTCAAGCGAGCATTGGATCAGAATAAGTTGAAAAAATGGAGATTTGACATGTGTGCCTTCAACAAAAATCCGAAAAACTCTACGATCTCATTTGATGTAATGATGCGTTTCGAAGAGTTTAGCTTCACTCCAAGTCAAGTATTGGCCATGTTGTTCATAAAAATCAAAGCCGAAGCTCAGGCATTCATGAAAACAAATGAACGAATACTTGCATGTGTCATTTCCGTGCCAGCACACTTTAATGTTGAAGAACGGAAGGCTGTTTTATTGGCAGCAGCGTATGCGAGATTAGATTGTCGTTTTCTCATCAAAGAGACTACAGCCGTAGCGATCAACTATTCCACGTACAAAAAATTTTGCAAACCGATCAATGTGATATTCATTGACTTTGGCCAGAGTTCGATTCAGATGTCTGTATGCAAGTTTTTCAGACGACGACTCGAAATGATTGAGGAAGTAGCCGATTTGGTTGGCGGTCGTGATATTGACGAAAAGATAGCTGAATATATCTTGAGAGCTTATACAATAGATGGTCAAAACATGAATGATAAGACATTCTGCGCCCAGCTACTGTACGAAGTGGAACAATTGAAAAAGAAAATGAGTGCCAGCGATGAACAGTTTGAACTTGGAACGTTTAAGCAGTCCATCACTGGCAATCCAATTCTCATGTGTCGAGAGGAAATGGAAACGGTGTGCAGAGCACTGTTAGTGAGGATCGAGGATCTAATGAGGCACTTACGTTCCAAACTGAAAACTGACGAAATTCATTCGATTGAATTGGTGGGGGGATCCAGCAACATGCCGATTATCCATAGAATGGTTGTGAAGGTCTTCGACATAGTACCGATTGCAACAATGAATCGCAATGAGGCTGTGGCCCGAGGTTGTCTGTTGAAGTCGTTTTTGAATCCAAAGAGAAGGTGCTACAAAATCGTGGACATACCGTTTATCGATGATGTTGATAACTCCTGTGAGCTTTGCGAAAGGAATGGTTTCGTCCGGGTATCTCAGGTAGAGATTTTTTTTATTATTCTTGATTTAAGTGGACATAACGAATGGTATATTTTGACAGGTACACAAACATCTGGAATGGGATCCCAAATATTCATTCCCAATAACAGAAAAAGAGTTCATAAGCTTCGGCGAAATGGAGGTAATTTCAAGTTTCTCTTTAGAATCAGTTCTCTCTCCCTCTTTTTGAAAACTGTATTTCCATAGTTGTAAATTGAAATTTGTCTTTAACAATCGGATTAGTAGATTCGTAACTTTAACGACAAATCGATTTCTGTTCGCATTCCGATAGAGAAAACTCACCAAATTCGATATAAACGGCGAGAAGAGACAAATTGCACGTGATGCACTTGACAAATATTTATTGGAGCACATGAAACCTGGCGGAGTGTTGGAAAAGTGCAACGCAAAAATCAAAAAGGAACTAAACGACACAAGGGCATTCACATACGGCGAACAAAGTCATTATGTTGACCTACTGTACGAGTGGACCCAAAAAGTGGAATCGTTAGAGTCGAACAGAAGACATATGCCGTGGAGAGTTGAAGAGGAGACCGAAAAAGATGTGAATTGCGCTGAAATCGATGCTGCCAAGAAGATATTTGATTTAGTTTCGCGCTTTCATAACAGTCAGGTCACTCCTGTTACCTATGGTCAGAGCATAGATAATCGGGGCACTACAAGCAACGCATTTGTTAAACGAATAACGTTCAATGACTGCGACGAGGTAAAATTAATTGAGTCGAAACAAAGCTGTAGTTCAGAATATGGATCGCAACACCGTCGTGAAGGTAATACAACTTACAACATACATTTTGAGATGAATTTACCTTACTGTTGCAATAACATTGACTACATCCTCTAGGTGTTCATAATAACTCTCGTTGTCATCGGCTGAAACGTAACCCTCGTAACCGTAATCGTAACCCTCCTCGTAACCGTAATGAAAATCAATCTCTAATATATCAACAAAGTGGACAAAGGAAGAAGGTGAACCCATGGTGCTGTTTCTTATGAAGGAAAATAATATTAATTGAGTCGATTGTTCTGCATTGAAGATGTTCACAGTTAGTTAATATGGATTAGAAGGAATATTTTAATGACTTTTTATTAACTAGAGAGGGGTCGTCGTCCCATTCTACAACCAGAGGCAGTTTAAGGTTTCTATCGTCTCTTGCACTTGGAAGTTTTTCTTTTCATAAAAACATTCAATTTTGAGTTGTCGAGTCATAAACTAAGTGAAATTGAAATTCTGAAAAAAAAGAGTTTAGGCAATGCACTCCAGGCACACATACAACACTAAATAGAGTACGGAAACTGGACAGTGTACCATACAAATAGTTTGCACTGCTAAAAGAGTCGTGATAAAATTTCATACAAAATAGTACTCTATTTGACAGCTGATTTTGATCACACTTTTGCCTGGAGAGCCCTGTCAAGATGCTCTGTCTGATGTCGATCCTCTTAATTTTGTGACTGGGATAGAAACTTACCTTGATGAAACAATCCCATTCCCATTTCATGTAACACAGGTAATTTGAACAGTGAAAAACTCGCAAAAAGTTTCCACCAATTTCGATTCAGCGACTTTTGGCATATGAAGTTTAAACTACTTTTACCATTGGACCTGTTCAAATTCTTCTTAGAAGGAGTTGTCAAGCCAATTCGTGCTCTTCCCAAAGCCAAAGAAGTGCTTTTCCATTACTCCCAGAAATTGAAGTTATAACTTCTGACCTTGACCTGGCTGCTGAAGAATGTTTGGGAAGACTTCGGAAGAAATTGCATGAGAGGTCACTTCATCATGCCTAGACATTGTCACTGTTTCCTTTTTCACATGATATATAATGCAAACCGCTTTCACATAATTGAGTACCTAAATAAAGACTAACAGCAATCCTTGTTTGTCTCGATATAACTACCCACAACCTGCACTCTTGCAGTCAGTTTGAAGATTTTTTAGTAGAAGATGACACCAGCTGTTTTGCACGAGTGCGTTCACTGGAATCCAACATGTCACGAAACTTACTTATCGTCCGAAGAGTGTGTGTTGTTTGTACATCAGGCGAGGGTGAAACTACTCCCATACGTCGGGTTACACCTATCCAAAAAGTCAGAAAAAGTCACGATGACTTCGAAAAGTCATAAGTCATGAAAGTCACCATCAAGCCACAAAAAGTTAGCGTAAATTATTCAAGTATTGACTATTCATGCGATGCAGCCGAAAATGAAGACAACACGCTAAGACACCTCTGAGATGATCACGAAGACGGGGCACCTAAATTTTCTAGTGGTGACATCTGCGCTTATTTTCTTTGACAATTCAACTCAACAAAAAAATTTATTTTCTTCAAGTTGACTTTGCACACAATCTGTAATGAGTGCGTTTTCAATTTTGTGTGCCACCCGCCTTCGTGGGTGTCTTAACCTGTTGTAAACAACCTTGAGTGGTCTTACATAAATGACGTCATGGTTTTTCAGTGCTGTCATCAGATTAAAATCACGAATAACTCGACGAATGTTCACTTTTTTGAGTCAATGGTGGGTCCAACCGCTCCAAATATACACCCACTTAATCCGCGGGTAATACCCATTATCAACTCAAAAACAACCTGTTGAGTTGTTAGTGATTTTGATCTGATGACAGCACTGAAAAAATCCCAAAAAAAACAACGCCGATGAAGCAATAAATTTTATTGTTTTAACGAAACAAAACAAATAAAAAACTGGAATTTGTCACTGGATCCATTCACACAATAATATAAATAAATTGAAGGAAGAAAATGCAATTCACAGAATAAATAAATTTTTGTAGAAATTAAATAGACGAACTAACTAATACCAAAATAACTCCCCTTTCAATCATCTCTATACAACATCTCATCTGCTAATTTATCAGAATGATAAACTCTTGATATGTGTGTGTGCCTCTTACGATGACCAAATTACAAACACAAAAACATTGCACGCTGATCTCAACCAAGAAAATAGTATCCGGAATCCGAATGGGAGTATCATCATAGCTCAATGAAAGGACTTAAATAACGATCTTAAACGGTGAAGGCACAAAATTTCTTATGACTAGCATGAAAAATTCATCCCAATAGCGAATTGTCACTCGTGTTTACTGCCGTGTTAAATCAAAACAACACATTGCATTTGCGTATGTTAACTTTTAAGAGCTTTCGGAAGCTTTGCAATTCTATCGGATTCCAATGAAACATTACATCCGTTTGCAATCCAAAAAAAAGCTCAAAGCTTTCGAAATCTCTTTCCACGCCTAGCGCCCAGTAGAGCGATCGGTTGTTCTCAATCAATACGACAGTTTAGTGCTCAGCACCGTAAATAGTTAAAGTTATCCTCCGTTGCGGTATCCTGAACAAAGTTTTCTCCGTTACACGAACGGCGCCGTATAATAAATCTTCCGCTTTCTCGGCAACGGTTTTGTAGTGAGTCCCGTGTCATCCAGAAACGTTTGAAATGATTTCTTCTTACTGATGCATGGTTCGGTTGAATTGTCACTGATCGTTTCGCTTTCGTCCTCCTCGTGCACTGCTGACACCACCCCATTGTCCAAATTAAATTCCATGTCTAAATTGTATTCGATCCCTACATTGTTGTTGACACTGCCGTTCTGTGAGTCCAGTTCCAGCAAAATGTCTGCATCCTTCGTAGCTCCATCGTCCTTCGACTGGGTGAATTTTCCATATTCAACGTCCAAATTGTACCAGTCGAATTCTGCCTGTATTGGCAGATCATTGTTGGCAATAGCAATGTGTGGTGGATTGGATGCCGGAGTAGCAGTAGGTAATTTAGCATCCATCGCAGTCATTGTTTTCGGTGTTGGTGGCTTTATTGGAGTCGGCTTCTTAATTCGAATGTCTACCAAATTTAGTGGTCGGTTTTGAATCGGTAACTGTTTTGCTGGTGACTTTGTTATGTAGTTGTCTTGAGCTATAAATGTACTGGAACTGGTCTTCTTCGGTGAATTGATGGCCTTGACATTGGGTAATTTCGGAATATCGGCAAACGATTCGTCCGTCATCTCGGTGTGTGTATCACTGGTTACAGATATTGAATCAGCGCTCTTATGTACGTCGACCACAATTTTCACTGTTTTTATGTTGTCAACCTCTGATATGGAACAATAGTCCGGTTCGGTATGGTAATCCGGATCGGACTCAGCGTCTGGTTTCACCTTATGTTCCAGTTGTTTAATTGATACATTATTGTCGTTTCTCATGCCAAGCACATGCTTCAGTTTCATCAGGTTTGCTGGCTTAGGTGGAAGAGCCGGTGGGATTTTCGATTTTTCAATTTTATGCGTTTCTTCGTTGGAGGACTTATGTTCCATGTCCACGTAAAGGTGCGACGACACATTTTCCGATCCAATCGGTTCGTACTCATTGCTATAAACACTCTCATAGCTGAATGATTGGTCCTTCAAAGCTTCTCTTTCGCGAGATTGATTAAGATGATTCTGGTTGTCACGAGGAACTTGTAGCATACTGTTCTGAGTGGAGAAATGGACTCGCTTCTGACGGAGATTTACATCTTTCGGTAAATTGTCAGGTGATTCGTTGGTTTTCTCCATCATGCCATCAAACGATTGTTGCAGTAGAATCTGTAAAGCAGAAACAATTTCATTAACATCGACGGTCTGCGATACCATTTTGCAGGCCTCATATTTTACCTGATTGACACATTCAAGGACGGGATTCACTGCATTCGTTCCGTAAGGTTTCGATAAAGCATTGTCCGAATCATCCATGTCACTTGCACTGGCATACCAATCTTCGGTCGATTCGAATTGGGTTGTTTTGCCCAGCGTGTTCGATTTGAATGGCTCCAGGTTGCTGTCTGTTTCAATAGCGGATGTTTGTTGGACGGGTGGGCAATTGTCTTTTGCAGCATCAGCTAGATTCATACTTCGTGAACGGGAATATTCTTTAAATGTTCCGGAAGTGCGTTTGCTGGTGTATCGCTTACTACGCCGTGCCTCAAAAAATGAAGGATTTCCATCTTCGCTGGTTGACATGTAATCAACGCTAGGCGTAGATGATTCATCTAAAGTGGTAAAGAATAAGAAAAA
Organism: Phytosciara flavipes; assembly: GCA_026413405.1. Taxonomy (NCBI): domain Eukaryota; kingdom Metazoa; phylum Arthropoda; class Insecta; order Diptera; family Sciaridae; genus Phytosciara; species Phytosciara flavipes. Next base: position 7,258 of record JANTFA010030118.1, on the reverse strand, counting down.
TCCATTGGATGCCCCACTCTATGCCATTCGAATTGACTTACCGTCTACTTGACTCTTTCGACTCTGTGTACACGCATTAGCCATTTCAGATCTGTAATATTGTTTACGGCATGATAAACAGTATTGAGCTGCCTCACTGACACTGATCTTGCAGTTCAATCCACACTTTTCGCTCAAAATGACCAGCTCACTAGCCAGCCGGTTTATTTCGTTGTCCTTCGTGTAGAGTTGATTCAGAATGATTTTCTGATCATTGCGCAGTTTCGTTTCGAAGCTCATCAGAGCCTTTATGATTTTCGACAGTTGATTCGTTCGCCATGATTTCTCGTGTTCCAGTTCGTCGGTTAGCGTTTGAATTTGATTGGTGAAAAAGAAGATCAGATTTTCGCATTTTTTCACATGAAGCGATAGACTTTGTTCGGTTGTCTTCAGCTTTTCGCGAAGGCTCCTATTTTCAGCGGTCATCGTCTATAGTAAAAGGAGAAATATCGGGGAAGATTAATGAAAACGGACCCAAAAGATATTTTCGAATGTGTTGATGGCTTTCTATCGGAGAAATATTTATCGTTTCAATATCGAACGAATGGAAACAATTTTCACGTCAACCTTACTAGGTGTATGTACCTTCGCTTATACCTGTAGTCGATAAAAGCTTTTTCTAGTTTGAAACCAATGCTATCAAAAAATGTAAATTGATTTGATTTTTCATTAAGATTTAACCTAACACAATAGGGTGTCATAAAAAGAGTCCACCCAAATAGTACGAGACAATTGAAATTGCCATCAGCGAGAACCGATGAAGTACTTTGCAGCGCTTCCTAATTGCTGGTTCAGTTGGTTAATATGAAACCAATGGATTTGTATAATTTGGGTTCAATTTACCATGAATTTTTAGTAAGCCAATGCTGCTGACCAATATAATGAGTTGTGTAGCAGACATATTGCTAAATCAATAAAGGGTCAGAATATTTCAGAATGAAAATCGAAAGGGGACGCAGACAACCAGTAGTTGATAATAACAGTCTGAATAAGAAGTCGTACAGAATTTACCTAACCTTTTGTCAGTGATGTCATCAACACTTTCATGTTTATGTCTAGAAAGGTGGTAGGGGGCGTAGGAAATAATATTGAAATGGCAAAAGTTTTTAAAATTCAGTTTCGGCGCCCCACAACACGTCACCCCTTTGAATTTTTGAATTGCTGTTTCTATTACTAGAATTTTTGATCAGACATCCACTAGAAATCTGCCCAAGAACATTCTTTGTCTAGAATTTTGTGCCACCCTAATGATAAGCAATTTTAACTCGACAATTTATATATGCAAGTGCAGGTGTAGACTACGACTGGAATTGATAAGTTATTAAGTAGAATGGTCGAACATTTCGAAAATGCAACGATTGTATAATGGTGGTTGGCTAGTAGCAAATTTGATGCCATAGCTGATAGTAAAATAGTGAAATAGAACATCAGTACCAGTGGTTTGCTATTCTACAGAATTCATTTTACTGATTCAGAAGAAATATTTACAGCCAATTGCGTTGCAATAATGTTAAAAGTCACACAAAATACACACTGATTTAATAACAGCGAATGCTGTCGTATGTAAATGTATATTTGCACGGCTTCGTTTACCCTCCAAATTCCAGCTGTATCGATTTTTATATAAAAACCAGACACAATTACAGCGTCTATTGTATCTATGACATTGCCCATGTAATTGCGATATTAAAACGAATGCAACTGTTACATACGGTAAAATTAGCACCGTACAATAAGCAACCCTACTACTCACATTATTCTAGTGTTCAAATTTTTAACCTTTCGAGAATCTGGTACTTCATTTGATATAAAAAAAAATTATTAATTTCTTTCGGATGAAACTGTTTAGACTCGTAGCACGAAGTACGTCGGTCTTATGCTTTCACTCTTACGTTTGTAACACGTTGAATTCGAGTCCTTGAGTAAGGGCAAACCTTCTGTGGTCACTCCTAGATGCCAAATCAGCAGTAAGAAAGGTTCATCTTGATCAACCAAACTTGATGGAACTGTTCTCCCTCGATTTGTAATAGAAACAGCCGGGCTAATGTACGAAAATGAGCAAACTTGATCGCGCCAATCCAAAGATATGGTCGAATCAGTGCTATTTCCGAGGTCGAGTTGAGGGTTCTCGCATATATTACCGGCAGTATGGCTCGCCTAAAGTTTATCGATTTATGCAAATGAAAGGTACTGGCTACACCAATACAAGTTGCCGAAATCGGATCACGAGTTCGGACGTCAGAGCCTATATATGGTGATCCTAAGTTGAGCTACTCGGCCGTACAATGAAAGTAAAGTTTTTTGTCGATATCTTGAGCAAATTTCATCCGATTTCCATGAATTTTATTTTATTTTAATGACGACCGTAAAGTAATAATGTTTTTGATGACCTAAGAAGATGACCGCCAGCCACCATTTTGGATTTTTGTGTTTTTTTTTGTCTGGCCATATCTCAAGTAAATTCAACTTGATTTTGATGAATTTTTCTCAGAATTTTCATTTCAAGTAAGAATTGTAAGGAACTATCGAAATTGCTGTAAGTGATGAGTTTAAATGAAATGATTCGAATGGAAGATGCAATGTTGCAGAATAGTTTTAGGATGTATGCCTTTTCAGGACAACCACTCTGTCATACATCGTACGAGTCCCCTTATGTTTTATTGTCTTGTTTATTGATGATTTGGCGTCTATAAACTAAACCTTTCCAAATGCATTGCCCTTACCACCGCCTGGCTTCAACTCAAATTGGTACAAACGGCATATCAATCCTAACAACTGGGCCTAAACACGAGGCTAAGAAATTTGGAAAATCGATTTCAATTCACTTGATTTATAAAATCCCTGACCAGTCAATTAGACAGCATCGAGCTTGCGGCAAATGCTCATAAGATAAAACGGATTGTCATCTCTTACCGATTATGATTATGATCTCTTAAATAGACGGTTTTATGTTAGCATTAATGAAGTAACAGAATGACATGTAAAGTTTTGAACAAAGGAAGTAATAGATTCGTCTGTCTTTTGAAGTAGTCAGTGCAACAAATTGAATGTGTGTACTATAGACAACACTTGTGACTTCATTTGTGACTGAAGTGCTTGTCAAAATTAACAAGTGAATCAATTGTCTTGCAGGTAGCCTCTCATTTACATAGAACTCGCGAAATTCAAAACAATTGTTTGGTTGTCTCCATTATAATATTCAAATCGAATGAAAAATTTATTCATTTTTCGCCAAACAAATATCGCAAATTGTAATGCGAAAGCAATCTGTTATTCACCGGTAGATTTGAATTGATAAGAAAAAAAAATGTTGGCAAAGATTCACACTCTACTTCTGTATCTTATCAACAAACAAGAGATTACGACTTTCCTTAGTGGCCGTAATCTAAATTTGTCTGTTAGATAGCAAAAGTAAAAAGCTATGAGTAACATACATTTCGAATTTCATCTCAAGTGAAAACCACTTTGTTGATACAAAAGTTTCGTAAAGAGAAAATCACAAAGATGGGGTCCCTACCACCCATACATTTTTTCATGTTATTTTCCCAGGACACTGTTCTTTCGACAGTGAGAGCCTATAAAATGTAATTTCAAGTAAAGCTACGGCGTGACAAATCACCTCATCATTGGCGACTGCATTTGGGTCCGTGTAAAATGTGCTCTTCCGATCTTCTCCCGAATACAAGGTCGTGTTGTAAACGAAATTGTTGGTCCATTTGAATGAATTCTTCCCGTTGTAATTGTAATTGTGCAGCACATTTTCCTTGATGCGCTCCACCAAGTTCATTTTACTGTTGGACACTGCCTGATCGTAATAATGCATATTGGGTGTTCCGAACATTGCGTACACTATGCGCGTACACGCTTCTTTCAGTCGCTGTGAAGGTCGTCCTATAGAAGACAGAACGAGGAAATTAATTAGATTTTTATTGATATGGAGCCAGAGGTGATTTTATATTATCGTGTGCTTGAAGATTTTGGTGTGGAGGTGTTTGACCAAAATAGAAACGAAAAAATGTCGATTCATGAATGCCGACGTTCAAGGTTGAAATACTAATGGTCATAATCGATTGCAGTTCTGATCGTTAGGTTAATCTTTGTTCAATCAAAAAATAATCCGAGAGTGAGAAGGAGAGAGAGAGAGAAGTCTCTGGCGATAAAGTGAGGCTGATCGCATCGAGGTTACCAAATTTCAAGTTTGGATTTATGATTTAGAGTCAAAATACAAAATAATTTTTCTAACCGCGAAGAAGGTTTCTCGGTAATTGAATAATAATTGAAACTCAAATTGTATCGCACATTCACTGAAAAGGTTACACCATTCCATGCAATGCATGACTTCACGAACAAGTCATTGTTTGTGCAATTTGTTTGAAAATGACAACTCTAGCTCGCTGAATTAATTTCTTTCTTTACATTTGCTTAATTGTCGCCGTTCTTATCTACAATTCTGGAAGTAAGTCATGCCACGAATGTTATATAGTATGCAGAGTGATAGAGGGAGAAAGACAATGCGCCTCTATGCATGGGCAAAGTATTTTTATTTTCGATACGAAAATCATATCGTAAAGTGACTCCGTTTTTGGTTTTGCATTTCTCTTAAAAATTTCTTTTTTTTCATATCATTTTCAATTTGTTTTTATATTCAAATTATACTTGAACTAATTGGGAACACTTTAAACGAAAGTATGAGCGCTTCAGCATTTCACATCGACGACGAACGACTGTAGTACGTGAAAAAAAACAACTTTTTTTTCTTCTTCTCTCTTTTGATAAAGTTTGTAACGAAAATCTTGTTCGATGGAGACTTTGGCGTTATAATATGCAACAAAAAAATGTTTCTGTTCCATTATTGAAAAATGTGAATACCAAAAAAAACAACAGCCATAGAGATAGATACAAATAGAGTTAAAGCCTAACGAACTTTAAGAAGTATTAACAACAACAACAACGAAAGCCAACCAACCAGCCACAATGTATATTGATCGTCTAGAGTTCCATAGAGATATATTTTTACATAAGACTCATAGTCTCACATTGTAATGAAAATACCAAAACTCGATTTCGAAACATTTCAAAATGTAATAAATGAAATGAAATGAATGTCCAAATTGATCAATGAATTTCAATTTTTTTTCTTTTTACCTTCGATGCAAATTGTGTCTATTGCTCAGAGTGTCCTTGATGTACATAATATTAAGTGGTTCACTGTTCCCAAAAAAGACATTCGATTATAACCTATATTTCACACAACGTTATCCCAATAAAAATTAGCTTCACCACCATATCCACATAATATACCATGCACAATGTTCGTTAAATACTGATTTTAACACGATTTTCTCAGCACTGGAAATTTCATTTAATTTAATTAAACATTAAAGTAAAGTAGGTGACTCAAAAATGTTCGTTTGGTCGAAATCAAAAACTTTTTTTTCCTCTTTACTTGAAACACAAAACTTTTTATTTTTCTTCTTTTACATTAATCTAGTTCAGTACGCGTCGTCGAAGCACTGTCTTCAACAATTTGTATTGTCTGACTTAATGGAAATGAAAGAACACGAAGTTTTTTTTTCTGTCGTTGTTTGAGTTTAGCCTGCATTCCTCAAAAAATAACCAAATTCATTTCAATGTATTTTGTTCAGAAACTTAAGTCCGCAAAATTGTTCCGCGTGTGAGTGTTTTATGGTACCATTGTGTGTATGTGTACGTGGATCGTTTACAAGAAAAAAAAACGTCTTCAGACTCTTACTACGTTTACATGCTGGTGCTGTAAGGAAGTGGTTTTCTATCGAATGCTTTGAATATATTTGGGTTTTCATTTCAAAACCTATGGCAGTGGATTGATTAAAGGAGTGTCGGGGAATTAGCTTGTAACAAACCGTCGGAAATAGCAATGTACATCTGCTATGCTGCGAAAGTAACTCATTACGTGAGGGAACCATTTTTAGAAAAAAGTCAACTCACAAATGAGTTTTTGTGCTATAAGCGAGGGGCAACAACTAACTGGCTAAAATGGTGGCAAATCAATTCCTCATTTCATTGGCAGCTTATTGCGTAACTACATTTTTGTCGAAAAAGAGCTACAGAAGCAAGAGGCCGTTCATAAATTTTGTAACGCCACAGTGGCGAGGAGTCCGCTATTTTGTGACAAAGTGTGACAGGTGTGACGGGGGTCCGGCAGTCACGTTACAGTAACGAAAGGTCAATACTAGCGATTGATACGATTCGTCAAATACAATGACTGGATTCACAGTAGCGAGCACAGTGAAAACGAGGGTAATGTATGATAATAGTGAGTCAAATAAAATCAATTCATATCGCTGGTTCTGCGAGTGACTATATCAACTACGAAAATTTTAAAGTAGGAGTCGACAGCGGGCTACTTTTTGACACATCGTTAAATTATGTACGAGACTGTCTCAGTGTGGAATTCAGCACGCAACAGACTGGCTAGCCGCGCCGCGAAATCTCACTTACATAGAGAGTGTCGTAAAAAAATTATTTGCGTACACAGAATCGAAACAGAATTTGTCGAACAGTCCGACGCCCATAGAAAAAGTGATATTGACTGGCACATGTGAAAGTTACCATAAAAATTCATTAGAAACGAACCGAAAATGTTCCAACATGTAATGGATCATTTTCGCAGAGGGTCATTGCTATGTAATATCAACTTTCGTTACAGTACAGGCAGTAAAAGCCAATTCCAGTAAAGGCAAACTTTAAAAAAATGTCTAATGAAATCGCTTGCCTGTAAACATACACCATTCCATTTTCCACACAACGAACCTTTTTTACTTTGTGGTATGCACATATCTGACAAAACAGGCATTATACGATACAACACTTAAAGAAATGTTTTAATAAACACAATACCATTATAAGCCTTTGATACAGGTAAAAGTATTAAAGTTGAACAATTCAAAGAGAGACAATCACAAAGAGGTTGTTGTGCCAATGTGTAAAAATAGGTAATAAAGAGAAAGAGATCTACGACACCGAATGAGTTAGAGAAACAACAAACATTTTTCCTAAACAGTCCACTCGTAAAGGTTATGTTTTCGTTTTCTGTTTCTTTACTGTATACACTTGGAAGGTATATTACAAACTAGAAATAACTTGTAATGGTTTTGTAGGTGTAACAACGACGTATACTTACAGTAGTCCCAAGCAATAGAGTTTGTCGAGTGGCGTTAAGAGGATTGATTTGAAGAAT
>JANTFA010030006.1:0-26467 GCA_026413405.1 Phytosciara flavipes | reverse complement strand
CACCCGCTCAGCCTCAATTAGCGTACGGAACACAACATTTTCCATTTAAACTCAAGAAATTGTTTTAAAAAAAACTTTTCCCATCAAGGACCAATAATATTGTTATCGCCGACGATAAGGCAAGGATGAAAACGCGCTTTTGGTTGCCTTAAACGAGTCCATTTAGAAAACTTAATTAACAAATGGCGTCTTAAAAACAACGCGCCTATCGGATCCAACAAACCCATATCTTACATTCATTAATTCAAGTGTCTATATTCTCCTCTGCCATCCGAATGGCAAACTTTTTGAAGAAAACATAATTTATATCGCATGTTATATGCGATGAACGGTTGCAATAATAATAACAATAAAATTAATCAAGTTAGAGAAAAAGCAAAATTTTATTTAAAAAGCAATTTTCCGTCTAAATTAAATCTTTCCTTTTATTGCACCTCGCTGTCTCTCTACACTTCTCCATTATACACTTCGCACATCCGTGTTGTACGCTGCGTTGAAAATATTATATTTTTCAACGGGACAAATGTACATATATATCCCGGGCTTGTGTGTAAATGTTGTTATATAACTTAGTAAAAACAGCTCAAAGGGGATCCGATCGTCGTCATCGTCATCGTCGTCGTCGTCTCTGAGTTTCTATCAAACCGTATACGAAGGTGGATAAGAATATATTACAGTTAACTACTTTGACATAGGGATGTGGCTCTCTCTCATTAAAGTCATCCCCATTTTGTCGTTATTATAATGTTATTCTTTCCTCTTGGCATGAGGGAAATGTTGAAATATTTTTACTGGCAAAAACATTATTTTTATGTACTTTCGTAGGAGGGGGGGTGGTGTTTTGGCGGAACAAGTTACAAGACGTAATAGTTGAATGTTATAGTGATGCGATGTGTGTGTGTACTTAGTGCTGGTAGTAAAATAACATTTTGATATTAACTTGAATCTATGAATTTCTATTACAACCACTACCACAGACGACTGTTTCATTTAGTTATTAACGCCAGTGACCTCAACACTAAGCGACGATCTCTGGCTAATGCCCCCTCTTATAGCAGAATGCATGGTAAATTCAATGAAGTAGTAGATTTTGCTATAGATATGAAGTGACGCTCGCCACTTTTGTAATATTAATGATAATAACGCTCATAGTCTGGGTTCTTATGTCGAAGAAAAGCGTTTCACAAATGTCAAAGTGCAAGGATTCTGGGCAAGGTGAAGTATGTCTTTAGAACACAACCAATTTATACAATTTGGTCTTCATGATGTACAGAACAAATGGCTCTACAAACGTATCGGGCGACAGTTCTAACAAAGTTTTGCTTCTCATAGAATAAGAAAACTGTGGTGTACAAAAGCAGAGATATCAATCTTCATTCTGGTGGAATAACAAAACCAGAACCTGTTCGGATTGGTTTTGTTTTGAAGACAGACGCCACCTCGCCTTGCCTTGAATCCTTGCACTTTGACGAATGTGCGTTCCGCCCACTTTAAGGTTTTCATGTAATTTGACTACGGGATATCGTAGAGTGGTCAAAGTTTTGAAACTAAATTTTTTTCTTGTGGCTCGTGAACCGGTGAAAAGCCGATTTTAGTAACCTTGAACTACTTCGAAATTCCGAAGTTAGTCAAAGAAACCTGACGAAAGATATAGGAGTTCCAGAAATGAGAGCAAGAAGTACCTGCAAGATAGGATTTTGTAACAGGAACTTACCTTTGCTCACCACAAAAATGTCCTAAATCCAGAAGAGAATGCAAAAATCTCATGGAAGTCTTCAAAATCTTGAAGTCTAGCATTCCAAGCGAGATGTAGTATTCAGAAATAATAATATCTTAGGAAGTCACCTGAGAATTTGGAGGGGCACAGAAGCTTCGAATTGCTTCCAAATTTAGGTGAACATTGAAAATACCTGAAACCTTCAACCTTATTCATGAGTTCTAGCATTGAGAACGAGTAGGACCCTCAGGATGAACTATATTTCTAGAACTCACTAGTATGCACCTCCAGTATGTTATTAGGGCAGACGAAGCATGAAAATCTAGAAGATTATCGAATTCCATGAGAAATATACATGGAAACACTACCGCTACGTCATACCTGCTGTTCTTCCAATAGGTACGGTGGCAGCCAGCTAGCGTTAAAGTGAGAAAATAGCTTCCCAAAAGCTAGCTTCCCAATAGCTTCGACTTCCTTACAGACCAAGAAAATAGTTCTTCCATGAATTGCACTTTCAAACGCAGCATCTAAAAATGTTGTGTTTTAAGGATCTTCGAGTTTCAAGCTTGACACCGGAAACTGTTTTCTACAGAATCTACCGATTCGCGAGCTCCAAGAAAAATATTTAGTTCCAAAAATTTGACCTCTACGATATCCCGTAATCAAACCACATCAAAACCTTAACCCAGACTGTCATTCAGCGCTAGAAAACTGAATTCTCAATGTACCGATTGACGTACAATTCTACCAAAAGAAACTTTCATTCGATGTGCCCGCAGTTATTTTCAGTTTTTATGTAGTCTCTACAGAGATTATTAAGCTGTTTTCCAAGTGCTCGTTGCTCCTGGAACTTCCATTAAACGAAAAGAATGTGTAAAACCAGCAAAATAACCAAGAGGCCAATAAAGTCTTTCTGATCCAATTTCTCGGCGAACGACATTATTCTCGACAAAGTACTATTATTATACCTGGGCAAGTTAGTTATATTTCAGCAAAACGATTACACCACGTTACATCAACTTAATTTGAATGCTGCAGGCAATATCCATCCAGTGTATTACTTTTTATGAACCACTCTCGTGTGAGTGTGTGTCGTGTCGTGTCCTATCGCTACACTTGATTTCTCGTTGGGAGTTTTTTTTTATTGACAAATCTTTTTTCCTCCTGAAGTCAATTTCATTCGACGAGCTAACAAAATCGGTCAGCAGAATTCATTGTTGAGTTGTTCGGTATCGTCTGTTCTGAAAATTATATCCAATCCAGTCGTCACGGTATCAAAAATTCCCTCTGCATAATTATTCACGCTAGCTAGAACTATATGTAGCTAGGTTAACGATAGCTTGCATTATGTGACTTGCCATGCAAAAATTTTAATTTTATTCTAATCGGTTTCAATGCTAATGCCTGGATAATAATGTTTGCTGTGCTGAACGACTTGATAACATACCGAATTAACGACCTCAATAAAATGAGATTGATCGCAATATGCACACACAGCCATACATACATTGTGGATATGGGTTCACCCACTCACTCGAGATTAATTATTACGCCCGTGCATTGAATGGGATAACATATTAAAGAGCAACGGGCATCATACCCAAACCGATTAATTAAATTACATTCAGAATTGCACTGTGTAACACTTAATACTTAGCTAACTTGTCATTATACCGTTTATGGGCAGGTAAATGAATCGCAAAACAGTCCAAAAATAAACGACCGGAACTAATGTATTGCATAATATTAATGTGGGTGTCACATTAAGAATGTGACACAATCCATATGGAGGATGCTGGCAATTATATTGCCCGGTAAAAGATGGGTGGTTTAATCATTTGTATATTTTGTAAAGACATGATTGTGTTTGCATGGTAACAGCATTTCGAATTGGACATAAAATTCATTGAATTTCATTCATTTGTTTATGGATTAATTTAGACACAGAATAGCTGGTGTATCTTTCTATATCAACTAACGATGAAAGAGATACCGGAACGTTTTTATGGCTCAACGCGAGGGGGACGCACTGAAAAGAGTTGCAAAAATTTTCACGCAAATAAAGAGAGTTGCAGCTGGAGCTGAGTTGCAAAGAGTTTCTTATTTTATTTATTTAGCGTATGGTATTCACTCTTACGATTGCACAAGAATCAAAATAAATTAAATCGAAACTCGGTTTCAAACTGAACTTAGCTAACCAAAGCGAAGCTTGGTCGTTAAGTGGTAGAAAATCGGTCGACCAATTTCCATTTGTATAGCATGTCGTTGCATCGACCGTGTCCAGTTCTCAGTCTGTTTAAATCACACCACAGCTTACGATGAAGTGTGAATTCATTAGACTTGGCAAACTGTTTTCCAAACTTCTTTCGGATGGAAGTCAGTCGTATTGATCGATGTGGCTATACTGATCGTCGCTTTGCGGGATTCGAGAATTTTTTCGTTTGTCAAGATTTTCCTGTATTGCCCGTTATTATTTTCATTGTCTCATTGAGTGTCAAATCCACTTTATTTGTGTGTGAGTGTGTTTGTGTGTGCTACTGAGCCAAGATGAACAGCAGTACTCTGAGCACGAATACACAGCGTCAGACCTGTTGTTTTTAAAACCGATGCAGTCGCTCTCCATGATGTGCCAGCCAGCTTCTTGAGCAAGTGGTTTCTCGTTGCCAGCTTGAGGTGAAGTTTGTCAATGTGTCTGCAAAGAGTTGCATTTCCAGTGCAGTCCCCCTCGGCTCAACGTATATATATATATTCCATATGTACTAGTAAGATCCACTTACTTTCCACGTATAAACTACTAAACGTAAATAATTTATAGAACGATAAAGTTGCAGAATATTGTTCATTTAGAACTTTACTTTAGCACATGTTACCACACAAGCCGCAATACTTTTAAAATTTTCCATAGAAAACATGAAACTCAAGAACGAGGGGTTCCGACCATAAATATCTATTGAAATAGTTCACCGAAAATCGTGCAGTTAAAAAATGATTGCGAAAGTGGAAAGTTATGCATTTAATTAAAGCAAAAATAGGGGTGGAAGCGAAAAAAAATCAAATAAAATCCGAGAAACTTTTGTTCATCAAGTGAATAATGCAACAACTCGGGCAGAAAATGTTTTCCTGGGTGGCGTACTAGCATAAAAGCTTAAACAGGCTTGTGCATAAAATATGAGGAAAATATTGTATTGTTGTAGGTCTTACATTTAGTGTTTTCATACGAAATGGCATGTACTCTCTGTGTGTGCTAGCTATACAACATTCATCCATCCTCGTGCAACACACTAACTGCAAGCGTACATATACGAAATACCGAACATCGAGTAAATATTTCAACATTTCAACTCAACGTTTTACAGTTTTATAGTACTCTTGTTGTTAGCACTGTGTTGTGGTTGTTTGCTCGCAATTGTAATTCAAAACGTGCGGCCTATGTAAAATATGAATTTTCGCTCTTGTGGGAACAGTCTCACAAAATTTTCGTCGCACAGCATTTCGTTTAAAATGGCTGCAATCACGCAAATTTGTTTTAAAACAAAAAAGAAAGAAGAAAAAAAGTTTTGCCGTTTATGTTCAGCGTTTTTCTATCATTCACCGTCTGGAATTTTAAAAACATTTCAAGACAATAGTTTTTGGTGGAAAATTTCCCTCTGTACGTCTGGATGGGAGTAAGTGAAGACAACTTCATTTTTGTTGAGTTGTTGGTATTTGAGGCAATATAGATATCCCGTTAATGGCAAGCGTATCACGATACAATAATCATGAAATCTGCTACTTCTTTTGTGTATCAGTTTGATTTTGATACAGTTGAAGATTACGTTGGATGTAGGCGGAAGTGATTCATTGTATGAGGGATCAATTCTGTGATTTGATTCAAACTCAAAAAAGTGTTTTTAGGCAACTCGTTTCGGAAAATGTTATTTCGAGTCGTTTAGTTGGACCGAGGTGCGACGCACTTATTGAACCGAATATATCAAAATCTTTTCCCGATATGATTTAACACTCACCATTAGGCACCTAGGCAACCTAGCAACCATTACTCGACTGGTTCCCAAATTCAATATAAAATCAGGGAAACAAAATCTGTTAATGGCCAAGGAATTGCCGTTTCTTTGAATTTCATTTCTTATTCAATGGCCTGCGGCGCTGATAAAGACATTATCAAACTTAACGACTCAACTACAGCAGGGTGTGACAACAAAAATCTGAAATTGTTTTAGTTGATGCATCATCCTATCATCATAAAATCTGCTACTTCTATTGATTTACAAGAGGCTAAGCATTTAATACAAAATCTTTTACTTCATTTGTTAAACCACAAACTTAGCTGCATAAAAGAACGTTTACATTAGAAAATTATTTATTGCGTTATGGCTCTCGATAACAGATGACTAGCCGTGTCTGAATGGTAGGCGGGACATCAGCGAATCACTCTTAACTCGCGACACCTAAAACGATCTCGGAGTTCAATACGTGAGAAAAGATCGTAGGAAGAATGTAAAATTTACGAAAACATGAATGATTGCCCGGTTTTTTACCCCCTTCTCCCCTCGTCAGGGAAGGAAGTAGGGTGGCTCGATTAACAAAAATTTACTGCTCCCTTTTCAAAATCCTGTTCATTAGCCAAATTGAGATGCTATTTGGATTCCGATGTTGAGAAATATTGATCACGTCACCTGCCACGTTTCGCTACCATAAAACAGTACTGAGAGGCAGTTTGTCTTGAAAACGCATATCTTTCTTGAAATTCGAATTGATCTCCAAATATTGTTTAATGCACCAAAAAACTTTCGCGCTTTTTGAATTCGGGGTTGAGCGTCTGCGTCACCATTTTTCGGTATTACAGATTACGGATTATTGGAAGTTCAATCGGTCGGATTTGTGAGTTCGCTGAGTTGCGAGATGCATGACAATTGCATTGGTGGAGTGACTTGTACGAGATCACAACAGACCCATTTGATGCTTTGGTGCTGAGTTCGTGCTTCCCATTGCAAACAAACAAACAGTTGAGGCCGTGTTACAGCATTCAAATCCTCCAACTACTACTTGCTGCATTCATCCCATCGTCCTCTCCGATTGATATTTTCTTACTTTATCTGATGAACATGTTTGTAAAACTGTTCCGATTGACAGTCGAATCGGCTATCAGATAAAGACCACTGGATATGCGCCGACGTTTCAGCCTACACACTACAATTAACTTTTGTTTGAAAAAATTTACTCAACTCTATTTGAACTGGCAGAGGGCCTTCAAGAACATTGTTCATATTAAAAAAACAAATATGTTAACCGCATTCGCATATACTCTATATGCCCCGGATAATTGATGGTCTCCTTTGTCATCATTTGCGGATAAAAAATATCCATTGTTCATTGTAATATATTTTAACTGTCCGAATTAAAAGGCAAACGTTCGGTTGAGGCGCGCACACACAAAATGAAAAAAAAGAGAGAATTTCCCAACAAATTCAAATAAACGGCTTAACAAACAAACAAAACGGCAACTCCTATACGATTGCACAATGTAGAAAATTTACCGACAAAACGCACCATATTCTTTGTTGCGATGGGGGCACCATTTATACACAATATCAACAACATCAACAGCAAAGCAAAGTATTATTTTCTGCTAAGAAATGGTCGTTTGCTTATTCCAGTCCGCTTGTCCGTATCTCTTACATTGAATAGAATAGTATGGAACTTCTGGTATAGCAGCATTGGATATAAACCGTAGACTCGGTATATACACAGAAAGAAACATAGTCAACTACCAGCCACATTAATTTGATGTATGGTCTCTTGGTTATTTTTGCCTTTTACGATATTAATATAATGGTACCCTAGCCCATAATGTTCTGCGTTTATTCTTAAGTTTTTATGAGCGAAACGTAACAATTCTTGTGCTTGATGGCATATATACAACAACCATTCAAGGTATACCTTAGCGCACCAATTGTGTTCACAACCTACGAAAAAAAAACATTTAAAATTTCGAAGACATAAATGTAAAAGTGAGGTATACGTAAAACGATACACATTCCCCCATCCTTCGGCTGTGTTGTTCCCATACTTTGCGATTATATTGTTGCTGGCTGTGTGTGCTCCTCCGTTTGTCTGTATTATATAAAAATAACATTTTATTGTTAGCGCACATTTTCCTCTCGTACAGCTCCTCCAGAAATCTAAGGATCTAGAAAAAAAATTTGCTCGGATGGATAAGAAGCCATTTGAAATAACACGGAAAATATAATTTATATTTGGTACTTGATAAATGAAAAAGAATTGCGTTATATTTATGCGTCTCTTAAAAGGTACACACAACACTTTGTTCTCTCCTCCGCCCGTCTCTCTCTAACTTTGTACTCCGAGGTGAGTGCCATTCTGGTAATGTGATAGGGATAGGGGTGGTGATATGGATGGTTAAGTAATGTTTTCACGGCACAAAAGTGGATGTAATAAACGGGCATCATACTTAACAGTTCCACTGAAATGTGTTTTTAAGTTTAATATATATCGGGAGAATATCCCTCGTCGTTGTGCTCATTTGGCGAACTGAAGAGTTTAATGTGATTACATTACGCATTATGGATGTCTTGGTTGTATTAAATTAAATCCACAAAATGCCTACGTCTTTGTACTAGAACGGACTCATCTATCATCAGCGGAATATCCGACATTTCCGCAGTAAGACAATTCAACGTTACGGCACGTAAAAAAGAAGCGAGTGTGGTATGCTGACATCTCTGCATTGTTGCCGGGAATTAGGAAAGTTGATGAGTCTTCCCTCGAGATATTGGCCTCTTCGATATTTGAATCAGATTTGGAGAGGATGTTTTCTTACAAAGTTGAGGCACTGCGACCGCTTGAAATCGATGGATGTTCATCCGGCTCTGTGCATTTGTAGGAGTTCTTTGGGTAGCTGTAGATTTAAGACTGTTTGTCATGTTTTTTCCGTGCTGTCATTAGATCGAAATACTTAATAACTCGACGAGTAGGCACTTTATGAGTTAAAAGTATGTCATACCAGGTAGCTCAATCGGTAGAGCGTCGGAGTCGCAGCCTATTGTTCACGGGCTCGACTCCCGGCAGAGACATTGTCCATATGGTTTTTACTAATCATGAGGATGATTAGTCGTGGCTGTGAAGCTTCATGCTCGTTGAGCTGGACTTAATAAAAAAACTCCACAAAATAAACCCCTGAATGAAGATAGAACAAGTGTTTGTCGAGTTATCATTTCAATCTGATGACAGCACTGAAGAAATGTGACGTGATTTGTGTATGACCAATGACCACTGTTGTTGAATGTCACTTCCCCGAGCGAATCAATATATTTTAGTTGGGTCTAGCTTGGAAAATAAGTAGCAGAACTATTTCCATTTAATGAGAGGGGATTATCGTTGATAATATCATTAGCAACACGACGTACATTTATCGTTGACAATAAATCAACGTCGAAAAATCCTACGTCATCTATTACTCATTCTACTAATACGTAAAAAGGTTGTCGTGCAGACCATTCAAGTTCACTATCTTATCAACCAATTTACTTTCTTATCATCCGGTTTGTCAGCGTTTATCGTGCATGATGCAAAATTGCTTTCGCATAAATGCTTTATTGTGTCTCTATTGACTGACTTACAATGACCGAAACGCACATTTATTCCAATGATGGGCCGGTTACGAAAGCTGAAACTGTCGCCGGTAACATAATTAACCATTACAGTGTTAAGTAAGTAAAATGAAGTATTGTCGATCGGACGTAGGTTTGTGACATGCAATTTTGAATTGATTAAGCTATGGTGTCGTATCATCGAACTCGACAAAGAAGACAAGTAAGATGTTGATAACAGAAGTGTGATTCATTCAGTACTCAATATTTCATTCAACGTTTCTACAGAAGTTCTATTCGGATACTACGAAAGCTGGTCAGAGTACAGTGCAATATCAAGTGAAAAGTTCATGTTAGAGGATATCCAAGTGGACAAACTAACTCATGTTGCGTATGCGTACATCACAGTCAAGGACGATGGTTCCGTAGATCTGATTGACGAAGAAAACTATAAAAACTCTCAGCGTATGTGTGTGCCTTAAATTTTACCAACGAAACAACTTATGAATGAATTGTAGGATTTCGGCAGTTCCTACATCTGAAACAGTGTAATTCAAACATCAAACTGTTGATAAGCTTGAAGGCAGACACATGGATATTAGATGAAGTTGAATACTCTGCAAGGAACATTAACATTGGGAATCTTTATCGTTTTGTATTCTTGTAGGTTTTCAGTGATGATGGTACTAGGCTTAAGACTTTACTGAAAGGGCTCGTTGAACTAATGGAAAAGTTTAAGTTTGATGGGCTAGACTTGGTGTGGGTTTATCCAGAAATGCGTCATAAGGTTTGATGGATTTAATGTTTTAAATGAACTTTTCTATTCTCATCAATCTGAATTGAAGGATTTGTTCACCAATTTATTTGCACAACTTCGAGAAACATTCAAGCGACCATTCATTTTGAGTGCAGCTATAAGCCCTGACCGTTGTGTTAATGATATTTACGATCTCAAGGAACTCGAAAAGTTTGGTCAAAATTTAATTTCGTCGAGACTGTTGACTAAAGTTTCCTTTTCTCAGGCATTTGGATTTTTTCAACATTTTGGCTTACGGGCTACTATCTGGCGAAAATCGCGCACAACACAACGCACCGATGATGAAAATCAAGCAAACCATAAGAGAGTGGATTGGTATCGATTTTAGCAAAATTTTGCTAGGAGTGGAATTAGGTGGAAAAAAGTTCACATTGAAAAATCCGAAAAATTATGAACCTGATGCCGAGTGTGAGGACAATGGACAGCTTATTAAGTCCGTTGAAATCAAAAATCTTCAATTCGATTGGAAAACGGTGACTGAATCTAAAGCTGATCATGCGTACTCATACTGTGGCAATGTATGGATAAGTCATGAAAATGAGAATACCATTAGATGTAAAGCAAACTTCGCTTCCAAAAATAATATGGCTGGAGTCGTGGTGATGGCTTTGAACTATGAAGGGAATGCGGAAAGTCCTCTGCTCGATGCTATTTATGATGAGCTGAATAATAAATCGCTCAGCTAATTTGAACACTTTGCATTACACTTTGAAACATTGGTGTCGGTAAAAACGTGCGTTGTTTCGATAAATATAATCTTTTGAATCAAGAATACCAGGCGTTTTAGTCATACCAAAGTGGAACCTTACGCACTAGGAGGATAAGAAATGGGTGACTATGTGTTAATCGGAAAACTAGGATCGAGCATTGTCACGGCTGTCATTAGAATCAACAAGTTTGTCGATATGAAGTCCGGAAAAATACTCTAAGTCGTAGGGAACTCGAATAACTTTGACAAAGGATGTAACGATAAGATTTTTTCAGGGTCACATCCATTGACAAAGTTCGCCGAGGTTTCATCGATTTTGAGTATTTATCCGGAGGCCATATTTTCAGGCGCCGATATCATATGTGAGTGCCCGAAGTTCTTTCATCTAAGACGCAGGATTCCTGGAGGTGGTCAAACTAGGACCTATCCTTCTAGACAGGTTCCTGGTTGGAACACGGAGGCTTGAATGATTTAAATGATGAGGGGGAAAAAGAACAAAGGATCAAAAGATCTGTGCTCTGGACCGCGAGTGTGCAAGCATTTGCGGTCGTCCCGTACTGATAAATCTAAAAATCTACATCAAGTCAGGGCTGATTTCAATGGGACAAAGTCACGAAATTTGAATGAAAAATCACTCCCTGAATGTGTGTACCGAGCAGATAGTGATGGAAACTGAATAACGTCAAAATTTGGTGGTTTGATCTAATTTTACTCATAGTTCCTCTGGTATTTCAACCCTTGGTCTAAATTGACTAAGATGTCTTCTACAAAAGCTCTTCGGGACCATTCACAAATGACGAACTACTATTTTTTTTTAATTCCTGTCCCTCCCCTTCTGTCCCATGTACTTATAACATTGCTGATATCCACCCTCCCCTAGTAAAGGACGTCATTTAGGAATGGTCCCATGGTCTAACACCAGCGAGATCACATGCACTATTCCTGTTGTTCTAGTCGAAAGCAATGACTGGTCGGTTCGAAAGTGTTTCTTTGTTTATTAAACAAACTAAAGAGTAAAATCCCGGCACTATAACTCGAGCTGATGGTGTAGAACCACCTATAACTTTCCGTACCCTTTCTTCGATGCCCTATTATAATCCAATATAGCCATGTCTTATGACTCGTAAAATATAGTTCATTTACCTTTTGTCTCATATTGTTCACCTTAATGAAGAAATGTTGCTCAACATGTACATCACACAATATAGGAACACTGACCAACACAACACCGATAATATGAAACCTCAAAACAATAAATCGATGAAGCCACCAACACACGTTGTCGACGACGACGACAAATAACAAATTTAATATTAATAAAAACTCCATTCCAAATATTTACTTGTGAATTGACTGTCTAAATAAACATTTTCCATTTAAAATATTTATTTATGTAATACGCTCGCGACGACGACCAAAAACGTTCAATTTGTTTTAACAATGTTATAATATTGTTGATGTTTGATAATTTTTGAGAAGAGAGCAGAGCTGGTGCCGACTTAATGTCTATATGTCTTGATCCACTTAATCATCCGTATCTTTGCCATCTGCTGTCGAACAAAAACCGTTTTCGTTTAATATTAAACAAAATTATTTATTATGTTTTATGAATACATATCGAGGCATTGCTGCAGCACAGAGAGGAGATAAGATGATGCCCGAAGGATATGTTTAGATAATATTTTGTGATGTTAGTAGAGACAGAGAGAGATGTTATGATTATTCATGTTGTTTGGAGTGTCTAAGGCATATTAGAACGGGGTTGACTAAATATTTGTTTTCTGTTACTGTTCTGAAGACATTTACGTTCTCCGTTTACTTCCTGGATTACACATTTAACACTGCCAGTCATCTTTAAATTACTTTTCATTAAAAAGAGTTGAACCAAGAAATTGAACTCAAACTCCTTGGCATCGTTTATCGTTCTGTAAAATTTCGCACACGGGTTTCCGATGCAAGATGCAACTTATTCCAATCAGTAAATTGAAATAGGTAAAACAATGTTGCACTGACGAGATACATCCTTCTATAGAAATGACAGCATGCCAATATGTTTCTAGACAAGTATTCCGTTGTCAATTTAATTACTATTCGTTAAGACTGTGAAACAACCAGGTGAACCATAATATACCACCATCTTCACAGCAAGAAGATTATTAATAGATTGGAACAAAAAGGTTCAATTCAATCGACGACGCAAGGTTGTTTATCCGACAATCGAAAAAAAACGTTTCACATAAAGATCTGGCTGCGTATACAACCGGCAGTATTTGTGAGACAAAAAAGATCCAGTTGTTATGCTCAAAGGAACCGATTGCTTATGGAACAGCCATATATGGGTGCGTAATTACGATGTAATTTCATTAAACTGACCGATATATATTGGATCAAACACATCGTATGCTTGTCGTTTGAAGTGGAGATATATCAATAATTTACAAAGTTTTCTGCGTTAGTTAATTAAGTCATTATAATCGAATGATTAAAAATGCAATAACTAGAAGATTCACCAACATCTATCTATCTGTACCAGTCAATGAGAAATGGGATTACGTGACTACATTCAATTTACACTTCCAGTTAAGAACTTTTCTGAAACGGCAAGTGAGGGGGCTGTTCACAATATTACGCACGCTATAAATTGCGAGTTTCAGACACCCTCAATTACACACCAAAGTGTATGGAGAAACATGTAAGAGGGACCCGTACGCGTAGTGACATAAACTAGCTTGCATCTTCAAATCGTTCCATTTAAATTCATCCCCTGTTCAAATTGCTTAGAGCAGACAGCGACTCAATAGCGTAGTGGTTAACTCGTTTGCTTTCCACTAAACGATTGAAGTTGTCAGTGCTGCGAGTTCGATTCCCTACTGTGGCAGAAAGAAAAAAACGATTGTGAGACGTGTATACAAAACGCAGCTGATTGAATTGGTTCGAGTCTGTGTACCTGCTTTGGACGATTGATTTTACGCGAATCGTAGACCGAACGAAGTGAGAGCTACAAGCAAAAATGCCTTAAACCAATCGTCCAAAGCAGGTACACATGTGAGTTTTCATGCGAGCGGCCGCAAACCCGAAATAAATCCAAAAATTGTCCTCATTTTCGGCTTCGAAGCATGAAAAAGATATTGTTGGGATACGCCTGGTACTCTACTTCTACTAGTTTCAGTAACTTAGATTTGTCGTGCAGCTTACCACTGGCACAGTAAAAACTGTCGGTATTGAGAGGATCTCAAAAACTAGAACCACAATCAGTGAAACTAGTAAATAATGATCTAGCCTCTGACTCACCAAAGGGTTGTTAGGACGGATTATTATTAATTTCGAAAGTACCGTACGAAGCTTAATTTGAAAATTGAACTCTCACCAAAATTAGGTGAAACTAACTCGAAATATAGGCAAAAAACTAAAATCCAAGATGGCGATTGGCGGTCATTTTATGTAGTCAATGCCTCTCATTTGCAGTAATATTATGCGAAAAACCTCAACTATACCTCGAAAATAGCACTGATTAAACCATATTTCTGGATCGGCTGGACTGATTTTGCTCATCTTCGAAACTAAACTCACATTTGTGAAAAAAAATCAAGTAAAAAAGTCCCATAAAGATTGGTCAAGTTTTACTTACGGGTTGACCCCAGAAGATTTGTCCTTACTCAGGGTTTCGAAGTCGGTGTGTTAAAAACGTAAGAGTGACAGCATACGACCCTCGTACGGGCTTAAAAATAGAAAATGTTCGATACGTACACTTTCACACTTCATCCCCCTTCCTATTGCGTGCGTAATTTGTGAATGGCCCCTAATGGTGCTACTGACAGCAAAAACAAAAAACAAGCGATGATTTCCGGTTAATTGAGACTCATAATAGCACAATGCCGTTCGCTATAACTCTTTTGAAACAAAAGATTTTGTATCAAACACCCTGAGATTCTTCGAACAAAAGAAAGTAGAAGATTTAATGATAATTAAAACGTGCGATAGGCCTGCACCATTCATAAAAGGTAAATCTGTAAACGATGTATCAAAAACATGAAATCTTTTCATTTGAGAGAAAAACACATCTTTTACCATCACCCGTACCGAATCCAGAGACTGAGATTATATACCAGAAATCATCAAGGGAAAATTTGAAAATTATTTATCCGTTTGGTAAATTGTAACCGTGATGTGCATTCAAAATTGTGTTCGTTTCTCTTCGAACATGACATGTTTGGAATTAATTTTGTCTTAATTTTGCGACACAATTTGTGTAAGCACTGCCATACATGCCCACATCGGGTTCTGTGTGAGATGTACATTTTTGCTATTCTGATTATACAGTGGAGCTGGAGGATAATCAAAAACGCTCAATCTATTAATCCGGAGACCGTATTACGACGATCATTCATTAACTTTTGAAATTAGTTTCCTCTATGCCTGTGATATGACTTGTTATGAACATAGAAGTTGGGAATATTCTTTGCCCAAGAACTTAGCCTCGTGTGTGTATTACCTGAGCACTTTTCTTTCTTCATCACAGTTTTTTTTTTGCTGCACGACTCATAATATCAACTCATATAATATACGAAAAAAAATATTAAAAAGGCTTCGAAACGATCTCCATTAACTTAATCATAATTTATTGGGGCGATTATACCAACGCAATCAAGAGTGTTGATAATGTTCATAGGAAATTGTCTTAAGCTTTATATATGACATAATATGGCAGGGAATTGGGTGGGGTGTAATATATGAGGTGAGCGTAATTATGATGCCCGTGTAGTGTAGACCGTGTGTGTTCGTGGGCATATTATAAAGAGTTAGCTAGAAGTTAAACATTTTTCATTCTTATAATAGAAATAATAATGGGAAAAAATGGCAAGAAATGAACTGCAGTTAATTTGCAGGTTTTTTTTTGTGTACCGCAAAACGAAATTTTGCAACGGGTAAAGTTCTTTTCTCGACGAAGATGAGAACAACATTTTAATAGATTCCAAGTTTTTTTAAAATTTATTTTAAATCCCGGCTGCAGTTACTTGGGAATTTACAAACAATTAAAATGTTTGACAAAGTTTTTCTACGAAGTGTTTCTACTAGGATTGAAGGGGGATTATCAAATTGGAATTGAAGAGGAAAAGTGTCCAGTAAAAACACGACAAATTGAAAAGGAAATAAGGAATTGGTTACGCACCATTCCTCGTGATTCTAACGCCAGGTTTCTAGAGTCTTTCTGTTTCTTCTTGTGTCTAATACTGGATCAAGTCCTCTCTTACCTCCTTCCATTTTTAACGATCCGTTGCCGTCTATAGTCATATTATGTCCTTTGATGGACCACCCCAAGGTTTTTTTAGGTGGTCTCCAGCTCATGATGGTTTCGGTCCAATGTTCATCTGTCATTCCCACAACATGTCCTGACCAGTCCAGCTCAACTTCAAAGACTGTTCCTTCAAATAACATGAACGACTTTCGTTTACTGTCAAATCCATTGATTTGTCATTGTCTCTGACAGTTGTAGCAAGCATACTTCGTTCCATCAAGACTAAATAGGTCTTGCCAATCAGGTAATCGGCTGTCGCACTACTTTTCATGCAAAAATTTCACCACGCCATGCAAAAATATTTGAGGTGAGTTTTTTCTGTATGCGAAAGTAGTGACACCATTTACCTGAAAATGGCGGATGGCAAGACCTCCTTAGTAGAAGGCTATAGCGTTCCATGGCTCTTCGTACCGATTTCCTCAATTTGTTTTCGAATACTTTTATTCGCCTTTACGTTTGCGCACCATTTGTTACGAGAGGGCATTCATCGCGACATTCGTGGGACAGGACTATGGAGACTTTGGAAATAAATGAGAATTGAATTGTTGAGACAGATTTTTGCCAGTGGTTGCCTCCTTGGTTTGTTAGCTTTGAAAGGATACACGGATTGAACACTTTTCTTATCAAATCTTTCAAATCTTTTACTTCAACTGTTAAAGCATTTACTTTGCTATAAAACACTGAATTTGCCGGATAATTTGATCCATTCTTGTCATTCTCATCGATAGCAAATGTACAGCCGTTCGTAACAGGATAATGCCTTATAGGAAATAGTGTCGCATTTGTATGTGACAAAAACACTTTGTGAATGTAAAGCTTAAAATCGACGAAAGTTTTCTCCCAAATTTGTATGAATTTCGATAGTTCTACTCTCACAAACGATAGTCCCTCTCGGCGTAATCGATAAATCTATAACATCAAAATGCATAGTCCAGAGTATTTGATACGAAATCTTTTACTTCATGTGAAATTTCGTCTAGATGATTAATGATAAAAAAAACAGAAATTTTCAACGATGTTATTCCAACCGTGAATCAGCTGTACCATGTGTCGTCTTGGAATTCCTTTTTTTTTTTTCAAATTAAATGTAATAAAACATTTAGCAAATAAGCTTACAGCCAATGAACTGTAAAAACTATTGAATATTCAACAACAACAAAAATTCCATTTTCAAATTACCCTTCAGATAATCCATTGCAAATGAAAAAAAGAGAATTTATTGAAATTCAGTTGTATGTTTTGTCAACCGATTGTCAACTATTTATTTTTGGTTTATTCGGTCGAATTGGTATTTCGTCATGATACTGAAGGTATAATCTCCCCGTAATGCATATGGTTCATTCCGAAATTGAATCGTGTTTTTTTTACAAAAAACGAATGTTATGAAAGGTATAGATTCTATAGAATCTCTGAAAGAAGGTTATTGAAGACTTGGTACGGCAATATAAGTTGAACATCGATGTCATGTACGAGGTCAGTATGGAATGATCAATAGTTTTGCTTTCTGGTTGATTAAATGAGGGTAGTACGCGGTAACAAAAGAAACGATTTGTTTATTTAAGTAGGACAGAGATTAGTTCATGGTATTTAATTGATTGAATCATGAGGTATAGCAGAAGCCCTTTTAAGTCAAAATATTGAAAACTAAAATGTACATACGTTCAGGCCAGGACCTGGTGTATGTTCTTGGATATTTTGAAGTAGTAGACTGTGTTAGTCGAGTATATTTTAGTTGAATAGTATTTTTCATACACTGGCGTTTTGCATTTGCGTTTTGCTGATGACATCATTGAACTTGTTGACAATAACTTCTAGCTTTTACCACGTTGAAATTAGAGATCGACAACTAAACTGCTGAAGTGCAGTTCAGAATTGGTCTAGAATGGGAAACTCAGGCTAATCTTTAAAAGCAAAATGAATTAAAGCTTGAAACGTAGAGTGTTCGTTTCGTGTGTCCCGTGCTCACATTTTTAGTGAAAACCATAGCTGTTGGATCGCGAACCCAAATTTGCCATAAAATTGAAATGAAATCGAGTTTTCTGCGGAAAACGGAAAAGAAAAAACAGTCGAAAAATAAATGTGAAAGTTAAAGGTTCGGAATGCCTAAATCATGGTGTTGAAAGCTCCGAAATTCACAGTAATAAGAGACTGGTAGAGACTACGTTTATCTACGTTTCAACAGTAACATTGACAAAAGCATCTGAAAACCAGTTAAGAAATACGCAGAGAGCCATGGAACGAAGTATGATTGGGGTCAGATACACAAATCTATGGGTTTGACAGAAAGAACAGCGGTGTCTAAGATGGAACAGGATGGGTCACATCGCGAGAATGACAGAATAGCGTTGGACGCAAATCATCGTGAACTCGAAAACACCCACAAAATGAGGTACGGGCAAACCACCAGACGATATTCTTTAATCTATTTGTATCCACCATAGGCCTTCCAGATTTTCTTCCATTTCGAACGATTCATTGCTACTTGTTGCCAGTTCTTTTTTTAGAAATTTTGTGATTTTATTCGTCTATCTCTCTGGTCTTCTGCCTCTATGTCTTGGATCAGGCCGATGGACCATCTGAATCAGACTAGCAACAGGCACAAAATTTCAACAAGTGTCAATAAAAATGGAAGAAGAAGGACAAGAAGAGTGAGATGTCTTAAGCAAGATGCTGAAACGAGTTCTGTGATTGAATTCGCTAAAAAAAAGCTTCTAAACATAAGTGCAGAAGACCATTTCATCTATCGTGCGTCTTGAATGAGTAACGAAGTCGCGTTACTCCCTTACTAAATAATCGAAATTCAATATTTCATATTCCAATCAACAACATCCGGATTTCATCGAACCAATGAAATGGCAATAATAAAGCAAATAATTCCGACTCTACCAAATTGTGATCGACTGGAGGAAATTGTTCGTACCGAATTCACTAAAAAGGTAATTTTGTGACATCCTAAGAAAAAGAAGCGAAAAGAAAGTATGTCAAACCAGACCCCCAAGTCAAAGTACTGTTTATCCTCACTGTTACATGGTTATACGTTCTGCTGCTCGTACATCCATGCACAGGCACACATACATAACAATATTATTAAGAGAAATTGTCAAAGCTAATCTAAACTATGTGCGAGCATACATCTTCTTTCTACATAAAAACCTTTTACATGGCTTATTCTCATGAATATCTTTTTCTTGTTCGCTGTTCCGCTGTAGATAACTTCCTCCGTATCTAATATCGTTTCACATTATCTCCCAGCGCAATACAACGATACTTCTTGCGTCGTCTATATATGTATACATGCCGGAGATATATATCGCCGAATCCTTCATCCAACGGTTATGTACACATCTTACAATTTTACATCTCTACACGATTTTCGCTCATCATTCTCTATTACGAAAGCATAATTTAAAAGTCAATTGCTTTTATGCACATTTTATGTTTCCATCGCGTATTATAATGTTGAATGTTATATTATGGGTATCCAGGCTGGGATATACGTTCAGATAATACACCCGAACTCGAGCAACATTCGCTCTCTCCTCGGTGTGTCTTCACAGAATCTTTTCTGTTCTTTTAATTTTATTTTTCATGGGTTTGTCTTTAAATATTCTTCGTCCGTTGGGGACTAGATTTATTGTTGATTGTATTATCTCTCTCGACTATATATAAAGTAATCCCGTCAGACAACCTCTAATGCACATTATAATAAGGCAAAGAAGTAAAGAAGAAGAAATAGTTTTACAAGATCAATTGTATGAAGCATGTTACGAATATGTGCACCAGAAATAATGTGCTCCTCATACACGGTCTCTTTTTACACAACATTGGGTTCTGTATCTAGACAATGTGATACACTGTACAATGTAATAAAATAAGTTGGACCTTTGCATTCGATACGAAATAGAGGTTCTCCAACAAAATCAGCTCAATGCCATTTACTATTGTTCCGCAACAGAAACTTATAAGGACTGATTGGAATGCGGTTCGAAATGCGATTGTTGTAAAGTGTATTCCCCGGTTCAGGTTTTATGTAGAATGTTTCGTTGGGTGCAATTTAGTTTTTTTTCTGTGTTTCGCATGGTATTGTTCACTTTTGATGGCATTTGTGTTTTATCTATGTGCGTGAAAATATTCCAATGACAACACATAAAGTACATACCGTTTTTTAGTGCTTCGTTTGTTTCCTTTATGTAAACAGATGGGAGGTCGCTTGTTTCTGAAAGCGAATGATAAATGTTTTCAGACATATCTACACATTGCCGCAGGCCGAGCGTGTCAATACAAATCTATCTTCTACATGTACGTTTAGTTTACACATTCAAGCCGACTCGGACCAATGTGTGGAAATAAAAAACGGTTGCGGAGAAATTTTATATTCCACTAAAATAAAATCAGCAGGAAACTTAACCTTCCTCATATTCCACACTCAAATGAAATACTATGTCATACTATAGCATCACTCGGTTCCATAAATAACTATTCTGCAAATACACTGCGAAAAGCGTTCATTTTCATGCGACAGTTAAAATGTTGCAGACGGCTATACATCTGTTATCAATAAGACAGACGAAAAATAAGTGAAAATGAACGGCTAATTTGGTTTCTATATAGCAAATGCATTGTTCAAAGATTTGAAGTACAAGATTTGAAATCAATATTTTGAAAATAATTTGATTAAAAGAAGTAATAGACCGGTTGAGAACGAGAATACTGCGTGACGTCTGTATAACAGGTTAAGTGACGTTCAATGGGTCTTTTCTTCTATGTTTCTCTATATTTAAAAGCCATCCCTTGACCAAATTTCGAACTCACGATACCAGAACTCAATACTCATTGAACAACATTCTTCATAGCTCCAGACACTCGAGCTAACAAGAATTAGATTCAAAAGCAACCGAAAATGTATGAAGTTGTATGCCAGTTCTAAAATTTCTTAGTAGGGCGACCCAGGTTCAGAAACTCGTCATAAATGTATGCTTATTGGAACACATATGTATGGCATATTTAGTGTCGTTAAAAAGCTTACACTTCAGGCTAACTAACAATGCCGGTTTACTCCAAAAAAGCCATCCTGGTGCGATGTAGGGGTAGTCAAAGCTCGCCGAGGATAACAAAAAATCACAAAAACCGACGAAGTCGAAAAAAGACTCGGTTCGCAATTTTAATTTTTGCATGGGAACAATGTTGGGAACCCCAGTGAAACGCACCAACCTTAAATTCCCGAGTACTCGACACTTTAACTTAACGTCTCTTCAAGCTCACCGTGGGTGTGTAACACCTTGAAATAATTGGGTGTTCTTGTAACATCTATGAACAAGAACAACACCGTTTCTCAACTTGGTGCAAAAATTACTATTATCAAACTATGATTCCAGACAGCGTTGGCGATTGACGCAGCGATGTTGAAGCAAAAACATGCTTTTCCTAATCGAGTAAACTTTACACAATCGAAACGCATTTCTAATCGAATACGAAGAGCTTGTCGTTATTTTCCACCTATCTAATTACTAAACAGTAGCGTTAACAATATTTTATTGAGAAGCGTAACCACTAAGTGCTGTCTACAACATAACCAGACCATTGTGTGGAATATTTGAATATTCCGTAATGATATATCGAAACGCATACCTGCCCTATTACAATACGGAATGCGTTAATTTCAGTAATTTTGGTGTGTGTGTGTGTAAATTATCAGTAACTATCAATTCACATTGACGGTTGTTACTTCGTCCATTTATTTTTCATAGGTCACTGTCATGTGATATGGTATCTATTTAGACATCAAAACATTCAATACGTCAGTTACTGCGACAATGGAGCATTTATAAAACATGAAGCGTTTGTGGGTGTGGTGAGGTGACATACAGTCTGATAGAAATTTCCTTCACGATTAGAACAATTATGATTTAGTCATCGCATGATAATATGGGAGTATCGTTACAGTTAGACTTGCGATAACAATTCATTCATGTTTCTTATGATGAATGAAATTGAGGTTTGTTTATTGAAGGTTTTCGTTTTTGACCTTTCCGAAATGGCAGAAGTATTTCAATGTATTTACTAAATCTGAGACTAAATATGAGACTAAATCTGATACTTCCTTTGCTTTGAAGTATTTTAACGTGTTTGGTACGATGTCTTTTACTTCATTTGTTGTAACTAACCTTTTTCTACTACGAGAATGCTTCGCAGAGCTGGAGCTGGTGACCAAGACTGAAAGTAAAATGTATTACTGAAGGACTCGAAAAGCTACATGACTAGCGTGTTTATGCATCACTAGTGCAATGAGGTCCACGGAGCCATAATATTACTAATTAATCTGGCATCATGGCATACCCATGCGATTGTCTGAAAACATAATTTGGCAGAAAACATCCTTGGAAATGGTTGGTGGTTCAGTGGCCATGGCAAAATTTTCAACCTAGTGCATGACGAGCTGCTGGCTACGCTAATGATCAAATCCCACTCCCAGACTTCGAAAAAAAAATAATCAAAATTTCTTCAATTTCTTTACACTTTTCTGAGTTTTAAGCTGTGAGCTTTCCCCTGGAACGTTCGAATAGGAGTTGCGCTTCCCAGGAATGTTGGTCTGGCTATGGCTCTGCGTTTTCTGAGCTGAGTTGCTAGATATTCTTGAGTATTGCGCTGCTGATTTACATTTGCACGTACACGGACAGCGAGTCATCAGTCAGAGACTTAAGCTCATCATATGAGTTTTCCTGCAACGAAAGATGTTTTCTACTACAAAGCAAAAGATCAACACAATTTGGGAAAACAAAGTACGTTCTATCTTCTATCTACCTAGACGCACAGTGCGTTGTATAAAAGGGTAAAGAAAACACTCGACATTTTCTCCATCTTCACAATAGTGTCTGAGAATCGTGTTCACAAAGTGCATTCCCACTTACATAAGATTCGCAAAAGAGTGCTGTTCCTATACGAACAACATTAATTCCACACAATACTACACCGATTAACGAAACGCTTTGGTGCAATTAAATATCGTTCACAACATTTGACTTGAATGTGGGTGTTACTGTAACAGCCAACATAAAGTCAATTTCCTTTAAATGACTAGAACGGCATATTTACACCATTCATGTACATAATTTTATTTCACTGAACAAGACAAAGCCAAGCATTCATTTGCTTGTTACGAGAATCGGGAGAACTTGCGATACATACACCATGCACACCATGGCACATTGTGTTGTATACAACAAACAACGCAATTAATTGCTTTTAATTTTTTAAATTGAATATTTGCACTCATCTGCATTTACATATTTATACTAGGTACCACCCTTTGGGCGGGTCGTGTCCCTTGACTGACTGAATTTTGGATTGGATTTGTTATGACATATGCTCAGACCTCAGACTGAAAGAAGAATTACCTTCTTGCCGTCTACGTCGACCATTTACCCTTTAGGATCAGAAAACCTGTTTTTAAATGACACACTTTTCCAGATTCAGATCAATACTCGTATTGGGGCAATCTTGGAACTTAAGGATTTAATCTCAAGTTGAGATTCTCAACTACTCGTACTTACAAACATCACTCGTAAATCCATGCTCACCTCAAACTCAGTTCCTAGAACTTTTCATTCTATTTGCTCAAGAACTTAATGCAACTTGTGTGAATGACGGCCCTCGATACGCTGTTTTTCTGGATCTGAGGTTTCATTTCTTTCAATTCATCCAGAATTATCCGTTGAGATTTGCACAAGTTGTCGTGATAACCACGAGCAAGAAGATGTTCCCTTGAGAATAACTCCCAGATCATTAGAGCAACACCCCCTAATTTCAAACTTCTCTGCCGAACAAAAGTAGTTTTTGAAAATTGGTTGAGATATGCTCAAGTTATCGTGTAAACAAAGAGCAAGAACAGGTTTTAGGAATAGCCTCCAGATCATTAGGACGTCACGTCACCACCCATTTTCAAAATGAACTTGACAATCAGTCACAGACATACATTTTCGCCGTAAGACCCTTTCCTTACAGTCAAGGGAATAAAATGTTGGAACTATAAAAATTTAACATAAAAAACTAAAATTGTGTGAGTGGTTTTTTTGTGTTGCGCAGAGCGCGTCTCTCATGCAATTTTGCCCGAACAAAAACAGGTTCCCATTTACAAATTATAAACAAATAAATTTGATGAAAATAATCAAAAAAAAAAGAATCGCCGAAAGTTGTGTGCTGTTGTTGCAATTTCACGAGCGGCTTAAGCCAACAATAAACTATTTAAATTGTTGTGTGACAATATTGATACGGTAAACAGAGAGCGAAAATATTATGTGTTGTAGTAGTAGAGGCGCCTAATAAGGTATTGATTCATTCATTAATTAATTAATTTAATATTTATACTTTGTAATTAACCGGCATGTTTGTTTTATGATATTTTATGCTGATTATTCAATATGTAGCAGAATGACTTTATAATTGGGGGAGACAGTAAATATTTTACTTTTTTTCCTCCTTCTTCACCCCCACTAAATTTATTATCATCAATAGATATCCGTTTTAATTAATGTTTGATCAATGTTGACAAACTATAGATGTTGACAAAAACTTTTCGATTATTTACTTTGCTAATGAAAAATGCGACATCAATTTTTCTCCGAGTGGTGGTGGAATGAATACATTTGATAAAGGTATAAGCACTACTTTGCACAATATGGAAAAAATCTCTTTATAATGCATTGACTATATGCACCGATACACCGTAGTGAATAAAAAATACAAAAACTTCGAACCTGTTACGAACGGTTATACATCTGTTATCGATGAGTATGCGAAAATGAAAGTCTCCGGCGAATTCGGTCTTATATTATAGTGAAATTTATGCACAAACAATTGAAGTAACAGATTTGGAATCAATATTTTCAAAAGACTTTCAACAAAAAATGGAATAGATTTAATACAAACATAACGGAGACCCTTACGAGTAGTGCACGACATTTAGCAAGGTGTCTGTAGAAGGCTTACATGTTAAAGTACTATCCAATTTTGCATCTTTAAATCATTCCATCATTCATTTTTAAAATTGCTTAAAGCAATTTCGAAAGTTCCGTACGAAGTCTCATTTATGAAAAGTCATAATCCGCCCAAAACAACCCTTAGCTGGGTCAGAGGCTAGATCATTATTTACTAGTTTTGCTAATTGTGTTAATTCTTTTTTAAGATTCTTGCAATACCGAAAGTTTTTACTGTGCCAGTGGTAAGCTGAGCGACAAATCTAAGTTACATCGATTTTGAGTGCCATCTATGTACTGAGGAGCGATACTAGTAGGAGTAGAATACCAGCGTCTCCCAACAATATCTTTCGCTAGCAGGCCGTGTGCAAGTTTTTTCCACCAACTACCACAGGCTCAAACCAATTCAATCAGCTGTGTTTTTATATACACGTCTGACAATGGGTTTGGTTCTGACACAGCTGGGAATCGAACTCGCATCACTAACAATTTCAATCTGGAAGGCAGACAGCTACGCTATTGAGTCGCTCTACGAAGTCTCATTAACAAACTCATAAATTCTGAAGAATAATTCATCAGAATTAAGTGAAATTTACTTGAGATAAAGCTAAAACACACAAAAATCCAAAACGGTGAATGGCGGCCATATTCTAAGGTCAATGTAAACACACCACTATACGGTCCTCACTTCCTTTCAAACAAAAAGAAAATCGGATAAAGCTCACTCGAGATATCGTCCAAAATTTCTTCCTTCACCGAGTAGCTCGACATAGGCTACACAATGTCTTTCGTCAAATATAGTTGCTAGGGTGTCACATGATTTATAGTTTATTTTATCAAAACCAAATGTTTCTTACCAAAATTGTTTGCAGCTTTTTTGTTGTGTAAGTTACACAGTGTAACTGCTAGACACATGAAAGAGACCTAATTTTTTCTGCTTTCTCAACTCAACCGTCAAGTTTGAGTAATAATGACGCGAAAAACCAATTGTTTCCCGTTGTACTATCTCTTCTGACAAGAGAAAAAAGGTAATTTGCGATCTGTCTAGGACGATAGATTTTAGGTAACGTAGCGAGTTCCAGCCCGAACAAACATAGGTTAACAATCCAAAGTGCCTAAAATCGACAACCGAAAACTGATTTTCATGATTCACAGTCTTAAAACTTATCAGTTCTGGTTTCCTCCCGAAGCCACATGCGGGAATTTTCTAGTGCAACAATTTTTTCGATATTGTTTCCATTTGCATCAATTTAAAGGTGGCCTTCGCTAGTCAATCAGAACAATTGTAAGAACAAGAGGATGCAATGATCATCTCGATATTTAGGTAATTGTTTAGAGAACATTGACCT